>CM035805.1:1387519-1392519 GCA_020466265.1 Siphamia tubifer
GATGTGGCCCCTAACAGTATATGAGATCCCCATGAACAAAATTGAGAAACTGGAAAAAGCAGTCAGCTCATACATTAAAAAATGGCTCAGCCTCCCACGGTGCCTCAGTAACATCGGTCTGTATGGACATGGTGCGTTGGAGCTGCCCATCTCGAGCCTAATAGAGGAGTACAAGTGCAACAAGGTGAGGCTAAACATGACCCTGACTGAGTCTCAAGATGAGACGATCCGGGCGGCTGCTCCCAGGTTGACAACTGGAAGGAAATGGACCCCAACCGAGGCAGTACAGCAAAGCAAATCTGCCCTCAGGCATGGGGACATCGTGGGACAGGTGCAGCACGGACGAGGTGGACTCGGACTTGAGACAAGTCAACCCACGTGGCACAAGGCTACGCCAAGCCAGAGAAGAAAGCTAGTGGTTGCACAGGTTCGGAAACAAGAGGAAGCGGACAGATGCACAAAGGCAGTGGCACAGTCCAAGCAGGGACAGTGGACCACCTGGGAAAACCTGGAGCATCGTAAGCTCACATGGAAGGATCTTTGGGAAATGGAAGGAAGCCAAATCAGCTTCATCATCAGAGCCACCTACGATGTTCTTCCTTCACCCAAGAACCTACACCAATGGTTCGGAGAAGATCCTTCTTGTGTACTCTGCCAAACCCCTGCAACATTGAAGCACATTCTTGTTGGCTGCCAAACAAGCTTGTCCCAAGGTCGCTACACCTGGAGACACAACCAGGTCTTAAGACAACTGGCAATCGCCCTGGAAGGGAGAAGAATGACCAACAATGCCCTCCCTCCCCTAATGCTTGGAACCCCAAACACCACTGTGTTTGTAAGAGCAGGACAACTTCCAGCAAAGCCATCTGCACGAAGGGAAAAAACCCTCCTTGATGCTGCCCGGGATTGGAGGATGCAAGTTGACCTAGATCAGAAACTAGTCTTTCCGCCGGAGATTCTGTCAACTAGTCTCAGGCCTGACCTGGTCATGTGGTCAAGCTCCCAGAAGATCGTGGTCATTGTTGAGCTAACTGTACCATGGGAGACAGAGGTTGGTGAGGCATATGAACGCAAACAACTGAGGTATACGGACCTAGCAGCTGAGGCAGACCAACGTGGCTGGCGTGCCCGGGTATTTCCTGTAGAAGTCGGGTGTAGAGGCTTCATTGCTAGGACTACAACCAAGCTGTTAAAGGAAATGGGAGTACAAGGACAAGCCTACAGACAAGCCATCAGATCCTTATCAGAAGCTGCCGAGCGAAGTAGCAGATGGATATGGATCAAGAGAAGGGACCCAAGCTGGGTTGCAAGCAAAGGACCATAGAGGGGGGAAAAGCGGAGGGGGGCACACCTGGGACGCCAAGTGTTGCCGTTGAGCCCTCTGGAGGTGTCGTGGGCCCATCAACGAAACACTGATGAAGGGGGGTGCCCACCTGATGACCCCAGTGATGCTAAATCCCCCCCCCTGATCCCACCCTAATCTAAGGGACTGTAACAGCTAGTCCTGTGAGCCCAAGTGGAGTTTATCTAATTGTGTTAACCTTTTTTTTTTTTTTCAGCTTATTATTACCTTTTAAGTATTCTGACTTTTTATCTCACTACTGTGACTTTTTATCTCATTGTTTTGTCTTTTTACCTAACTTTTTATCTTATTATTTTTATTTCATAATTATGACATTATTATGGCTTTTATTTCAGTATTTTAACCTTTTTATGACTTGTTAATCTAATTGTTTTGACTTTATTTTATCTAATTATCGTGACTTTTATTGCATAATTGTGGCTTTATCTCATCATAGTGACTTTTTAGCTGCTAACACCTCCCATCCCACTCAGTTCCAAGTGCTGATAATCTAAGGGATTGTACAATCTAGTCCTATGAGCTCAAGCGATAAATCTGGAGAAATCCAGTGACTGCTGTGAAAGGGCAGCTGACAACTAGGGAAAGACCATGTGACGGCTTGGAAAGACAGCTGACAGGAGGAAAAGACCCCAACGGGGCTGTCACGGACTAGCTATCCGTGATGGCAGGCTCCGTCACTTGATCAAGTAGACAACGGCCAACCCCTCATTGCTACTAAAAGTTCAGAGAGGAAAACACCCCTAGAGTCTGCGAGAGCGGGGGCGAAAGAGGACTCATCGGATGACAGCTCGGTAATTGACCCTGGAATGAATACGACGACGAATCAGATAATCAGCATAGGACAAGCAACATCAACTGAAAGAAAAGAATGCCAAGTATGTAGCTGTGGCTGGTCCAAAGTAACCTCCATCAGAGGCCTAAAAATACATCAAGGGCGGATGAAATGCTTGAGAAAAATGAGCCCAGGACCTCGCATTGATCAATATCTGCTGAGAGAAAGATCAAGTCAGGCGAGTGAAGCCCAGTGGCAGGATGTAACCCACAGTCCACCGGGCATCAGTACCCTAGAGGCCAAAAGCTCTTCAAGCACAACATCAGAGAACTTGGAACCGAGCCACTCTCAACCCACATTGGAGAAGAACATGCAGGGTCACAGACCTCACGTGAAGTGGCCAAAGTCTAGCAGCAAGAAAGAGTGGGGTACAATCGATGCAGACCTGACCAAGATCCTGGATGGAACCAAAGGAACCGCGGAGAAGAAACTGGAGAAGATGGGAGACCTTATCTACTACTATGGAGCAGAAAGATTTGGAACAACAGAGACAGGGAAGAAGAGCATGCCGCCAACGATGCCCCCCAAGTCCAGAAGGCAGAAAGAAATTGAGCGCCTGACCAAAGAGAGAAGAGACTTGAGGAAGCAATGGAAGAGAGCCTCACCTGAAGAAAGGGCAGGCATTGACCTCTTGCAAATAGAACTGAAGGGACACCTGGGAAGACTGCGGAGAGCAGAAAACATCAGGATACGACGCAAGAAGAAAGAAAGGATGAGGACGTCCTTCTACAGGGATCCCTACAGATTTGTGAAGAGACTATTTACCAAGGAAAAGAGCGGGTCACTTAAGGTAACAAAGACGGAACTGGAAGACCACCTCAAAACCACCCATACAGACAACCGAAGATTGGAACAGAGGGAGATACCAGCAGACATGCCACCAATTCCCCTACCAGAACACAAACTGGATGACAGTCCTCCAAGATGGAGTGAAGTTGAGGAAGTAGTGAGGAAGGCAAGGGCAGCTTCAGCTCCAGGACCAAATGGAGTACCGTACCGATTGTATAAAAACTCCCCAAACATCTTACGGTTCCTTTGGAGGCAAGTAAAAGTGATGTGGACGAAACAAACCATCCCAAAAGCGTGGCGAAGAGCTGGGGGAATATTAATCCCCAAGGAGAAGGGTGCATCAAACATCGATCAATTCCGGCAGATCAACCTGTTGAACGTTGAAGGAAAAGTCTTCTTTAGCATTGTTGCAAAAAGGATGACAACATACCTGAAACAAAACAACTTGATCGATACATCTGTGCAGAAAGCTGGAATACCTGGTTTCTCAGGATGCTTGGAGCATACAAGCATGATATGGCACCAAATACAATCTGCCAAAAGGGAAGGAAGAGACTTACATGTCTTATTTCTGGACCTGGCCAACGCTTTTGGATCCGTCCCTCACTCACTCATATGGGCAGCCTTCAACTTCTTCCACGTCCCAAATACTATTACAAACCTGGTAAAAAACTACTTCCAAGATCTGCAGTTCTGTGTTAAAACAACACAGTACACAACATCATGGCAAACCCTGGAGGTGGGAATAATGGCTGGATGCACCATCTCCCCACTAGCCTTCACCATGGCAATGGAGGTGATCATTCGAGCCTCCAAATGGGTTGTGGGGGGAGAATGGTTGAGGAGTGGAAAACGTCTACCTCCCATCCGTGCCTACATGGATGACATGACCACCTTAACCTCAACCGTTGCCTGCACCAAGCGCCTGCTGGGAAAGCTTCATGCCAACATTACATGGGCACGGATGAAGTTTAAACCCAGCAAATCCAGGAGCATATCCATCGTCAAGGGGAAACTCAATGACCAGAGGTTCCACATCGGGGACACACCCATTCCTTTGGTGTCAGAACTACCAGTCAAGAGCTTGGGACGATCGTACGATGCACGCCTCAAAGACTCAGACCAGAGTAATCAACTGAGGGAAGAAACCATCAAAGGTCTTATCAGCATAGACAAGACAATGCTTCCCGGAAAGTTGAAACTGTGGTGCCTGCAGTTTGGATTGCTCCCCCGCCTGATGTGGCCCCTAACAGTATATGAGATCCCCATGAACAAAATTGAGAAACTGGAAAAAGCAGTCAGCTCATACATAAAAAATGGCTCAGCCTCCCACGGTGCCTCAGTAACATCGGTCTGTATGGACATGGTGCGTTGGAGCTGCCCATCTCGAGCCTAATAGAGGAGTACAAGTGCAACAAGGTGAGGCTAAACATGACCCTGACTGAGTCTCAAGATGAGACGATCCGGGCGGCTGCTCCCAGGTTGACAACTGGAAGGAAATGGACCCCAACCGAGGCAGTACAGCAAAGCAAATCTGCCCTCAGGCATGGGGACATCGTGGGACAGGTGCAGCACGGACGAGGTGGACTCGGACTTGAGACAAGTCAACCCACGTGGCACAAGGCTACGCCAAGCCAGAGAAGAAAGCTAGTGGTTGCACAGGTTCGGAAACAAGAGGAAGCGGACAGATGCACAAAGGCAGTGGCACAGTCCAAGCAGGGACAGTGGACCACCTGGGAAAACCTGGAGCATCGTAAGCTCACATGGAAGGATCTTTGGGAAATGGAAGGAAGCCAAATCAGCTTCATCATCAGAGCCACCTACGATGTTCTTCCTTCACCCAAGAACCTACACCAATGGTTCGGAGAAGATCCTTCTTGTGTACTCTGCCAAACCCCTGCAACATTGAAGCACATTCTTGTTGGCTGCCAAACAAGCTTGTCCCAAGGTCGCTACACCTGGAGACACAACCAGGTCTTAAGACAACTGGCAATCGCCCTGGAAGGGAGAAGAATG
>CM035805.1:1397519-1400019 GCA_020466265.1 Siphamia tubifer
CTATCCCAGGACATGTGGGTGGGTCTATCAGAGGACATGTGGGTGGGTCTATCACAGGACATGTGGGTGGGTCTATCACAGGACATGTGGGCGGGTCTATCCCAGGACATGTGGGTGGGTCTATCACAGGACATGTGGGTGGGTCTATCCCAGGACTATCCAATCATATTTCTGCTACTGTTGCGTCTTCGTCTAAACGCAGATGAAAACAAACTTTGGTGTGTTCTATCTTCATCGTGGTACAGATGTTGTGTTTACCAACTACAGCTGATAAAAGTGAAACTAAGGAAATATTTTATTTTAGACACAAAACAGCTGTTTAATGTTTTACACATGTTCAATAGTTAGTTAAAATTACAACTAGTTAAAGGCTTGTATTGTTTATTTACTGAAGTGTTGCTAGGCAGATTGTGTGGAAGCTGACCAATGAGAACACAGATCAGAAGTAAACATGTTGTTCATCTTTATGTTCATGACTCGTCTTCAGTCTTTGGTCATTTTTTTATACATTTACTTCGTATGTTCGTCACTGTTTCCTTTTTGTTCATAGATTTTCTTTTTCCTTATGTTGTCAACATTTAAAGTGGTAACACTTTATAATACCTACACACTATCTATTAACCATTTATTACCTATTTGTTAATGTCTTGTAAAGGTTCATACTAGTGTAAATGTAAAATTAGATTATTTTTAACCAACAGGTGCAGTGTTTACAACTGTTTGTTTACATGTAAATCAGATAAACAAACACTGCACCTGTTGGTTAAAAATAATCTAATTTTACATTTACACTAGTATGAACCTTTACAAGACATTAACAAATAGGTAACAAATGGTAAATACATAATGAACAACCATTTATAAATGTGTAATAAATGGTAAATACATAGTCAGTTGTGTGTAGGTATTATAAAGGGTTAGCTTTCAAGCTTATTTGCAGTAATGTCATCATGTAACTCTAACCACCCCTTGGTTTGTGAACACTGAGCTGATCGTGTGTTGTGTTTCTTACAGTGGTGAAGCCCACACCCGTACCCACCCTCCCACCCACACCCACACCCCTCCCCACCACCCCCCCTGGCTGGGCTGGTAAGAAGACCTGTTTATATCACCTGTTTAATCTGAACCAAATGAAATGATTTAATATTATTACCTTATGTTATCACTGACTGTCTGACTGTCTGACTGACTGACTGACTGACTGACTGACTGTCTGACTGACTGACTGACTGACTGACTGACTGTCTGACTGACTGACTGACTGTCTGACTGACTGACTGACTGACTATCTGACTGACTGACTGACTGACTGACTGACTGTCTGACTGACTGACTGACTGTCTGACTGACTGACTGACTGACTGACTGACTGTCTGACTGACTGACTGACTGTCTGACTGACTGACTGACTGACTATCTGACTGTCTGACTGACTGACTGACTGACTGACTATCTGACTGTATGACTGACTGACTATCTGACTATCTGTCTGACTGACTGACTGACTATCTGACTATCTGACTGTATGACTGACTGACTGACTATCTGTCTGACTGACTGACTGACTATCTGACTGTCTGACTGACTGACTGACTGACTGACTGACTGACTGACTGACTATCTGACTGTCTGACTGACTGACTGACTGACTGACTATCTGACTGTATGACTGACTGACTGACTGACTGACTGACTGTCTGACTGACTGACTGACTGTCTGACTGACTGACTGACTGACTATCTGACTGTCTGACTGACTGACTGACTATCTGACTGTATGACTGACTGACTATCTGACTATCTGTCTGACTGACTGACTGACTGACTGACTATCTGTCTGACTGACTGACTGACTATCTGACTATCTGTCTGACTGACTGACTGACTATCTGACTATCTGACTGTATGACTGACTGACTGACTATCTGTCTGACTGACTGACTGACTATCTGACTGTCTGACTGACTGACTGACTGACTGACTGACTGACTATCTGACTGTCTGACTGACTGACTGACTGACTGACTATCTGACTGTATGACTGACTGACTGACTATCTGTCTGACTGACTGACTGACTATCTGACTGTCTGACTGACTGACTGACTGACTGACTGACTGTCTGACTGTCTGACTGACTGACTGTCTGACTGACTGACTGACTGTCTGACTGACTGACTGACTGACTGACTGACTATCTGACTGTCTGACTGACTGACTGACTGACTGACTATCTGACTGTATGACTGACTGTCTGACTATCTGTCTGACTGACTATCTGACTATCTGACTGTCTGACTGACTGACTGACTGACTATCTGTCTGACTGACTGACTGACTATCTGACTATCTGACTGTATGACTGACTGACTGACTATCTGTCTGACTGACTGACTGACTATCTGACTGTCTGACTGACTGACTGACTGACTGACTGACTGTCTGACTGACTGACTGACTGTCTGACTGACTGACTGACTGACTGACTGACTGACTGACTA
>CM035805.1:1405019-1412519 GCA_020466265.1 Siphamia tubifer
ACTGACTGTCTGACTGACTGACTGACTATCTGACTGACTGTCTGACTGACTGACTGACTATCTGACTGACTGACTGACTATCTGTCTGACTGACTGACTGACTATCTGACTGACTGCCTGACTGACTGTCTGACTGACTGACTATCTGTCTGACTGTCTGACTGACTGTCTGACTGACTGTCTGACTGACTGACTATCTGACTGACTGACTGACTGACTATCTGACTGACTGTCTGACTGACTGTCTGACTGACTGACTATCTGACTGACTGCCTGACTGACTGACTGACTATCTGACTGACTGTCTGACTGTCTGTCTGACTGACTGACTGTCTGACTGACTGTCTGACTGACTGACTATCTGACTGACTGCCTGACTGACTGTCTGACTGACTGACTATCTGTCTGACTGTCTGACTGACTATCTGACTGACTGACTGACTGACTGACTATCTGACTGACTGTCTGACTGTCTGTCTGACTGACTGACTGTCTGACTGACTGTCTGACTGACTGACTATCTGACTGACTGCCTGACTGACTGTCTGACTGACTGACTATCTGTCTGACTATCTGTCTGACTGTCTGACTGACTATCTGACTGACTGACTGACTGACTGTCTGACTGACTGACTGACTGACTATCTGACTGACTGTCTGACTTTCTGTCTGACTGACTGACTGTCTGACTGACTGACTGACTGACTGTCTGACTGACTGTCTGACTGACTATCTGACTGTCTGACTGACTGACTGACTGACTGACTATCTGACTGTATGACTGACTGACTATCTGTCTGACTGACTGACTGACTATCTGACTGTCTGACTGACTGACTGACTGACTGACTGACTGACTATCTGACTGTCTGACTGACTGACTGACTGACTGACTGACTATCTGTCTGACTGACTGACTGACTATCTGACTATCTGACTGTATGACTGACTGTCTGACTGACTGACTATCTGACTGTCTGACTGACTGACTGACTGACTATCTGTCTGACTGACTGACTGACTATCTGACTATCTGACTGTATGACTGACTGTCTGACTGACTGACTATCTGTCTGACTGACTGACTATCTGACTGTCTGACTGACTGTCTGACTGACTGACTATCTGACTGTCTGACTGACTGTCTGACTGTCTGACTGACTGACTGTCTGACTGACTGACTATCTGACTGTCTGACTGACTGTCTGACTGTCTGTCTGACTGACTGACTGTCTGACTGACTGACTGACTGACTGACTGTCTGACTGACTGTCTGACTGTCTGACTGACTGACTGTCTGACTGACTGACTATCTGACTGACTGACTGTCTGACTGTCTGACTGACTGTCTGACTGTCTGACTGACTGTCTGACTGACTGACTATCTGTCTGACTGACTGACTATCTGACTGTCTGACTGACTGTCTGACTGACTATCTGTCTGACTGACTGACTGACTGACTATCTGACTGTCTGACTGACTGTCTGACTGACTGACTATCTGTCTGACTGACTGACTATCTGACTGTCTGACTGACTGTCTGACTGACTATCTGACTGTCTGACTGACTGTCTGACTGTCTGACTGACTGACTGTCTGACTGACTGACTATCTGACTGTCTGACTGTCTGACTGACTGACTGACTGACTGTCTGACTGTCTGACTGACTGACTGTCTGACTGACTGACTATCTGACTGACTGTCTGACTGACTGACTGACTGTCTGACTGACTGTCTGACTGACTGACTGTCTGACTGACTGTCTGACTGACTGTCTGACTGACTGTCTGACTGACTGACTGACTATCTGACTGACTGTCTGACTGTCTGACTGACTGACTGACTATCTGACTGACTGACTGACTGTCTGACTGACTGACTGTCTGACTGACTGACTGACTGACTATCTGACTGACTGTCTGACTGACTGTCTGACTGACTGACTGACTGACTATCTGACTGACTGTCTGACTGACTGACTGACTGACTGACTATCTGACTGACTGTCTGACTGACTGACTATCTGACTGACTGACTGACTGACTGACTGACTGACTATCTGACTGACTGTCTGACTGACTGACTGACTGTCTGACTGACTGTCTGACTGACTGACTGACTATCTGACTGACTGACTGACTGACTATCTGACTGACTGACTGTCTGACTGACTATCTGACTGACTGTCTGACTGACTGACTATCTGACTGACTGCCTGACTGACTGTCTGACTGACTGACTATCTGTCTGACTGTCTGACTGACTATCTGACTGACTGACTGACTGACTATCTGACTGACTGACTGTCTGACTGACTGTCTGACTGACTGACTATCTGACTGACTGACTGACTGACTATCTGACTGACTGACTGTCTGACTGACTATCTGACTGACTGTCTGACTGACTGACTGACTGTCTGACTGACTGTCTGACTGACTATCTGACTGACTGTCTGACTGACTGACTGTCTGACTGACTATCTGACTGACTGTCTGACTGACTATCTGTCTGACTGTCTGATTGACTGTCTGACTGACTGTCTGACTGACTGACTGACTGTCTGACTGACTATCTGACTGACTGTCTGACTGACTGACTGTCTGACTGACTATCTGACTGACTGTCTGACTGACTGACTGATTGACTGACTGACTGTCTGACTGTCTGACTGACTGACTGTCTGACTGACTGACTATCTGACTGACTGTCTGACTGACTGACTGACTGTCTGACTGACTGTCTGACTGACTGACTGTCTGACTGACTGTCTGACTGACTGTCTGACTGACTGACTGACTATCTGACTGACTGTCTGACTGTCTGACTGACTGACTGACTATCTGACTGACTGACTGACTGACTGTCTGACTGACTGACTGTCTGACTGACTGACTGACTGACTGACTATCTGACTGACTATCTGACTGACTGTCTGACTGACTGTCTGACTGACTGACTGACTGACTATCTGACTGACTGTCTGACTGACTGACTGACTGACTGACTATCTGACTGACTGTCTGACTGACTGACTATCTGACTGACTGACTGACTGACTGACTGACTGACTGACTATCTGACTGACTGTCTGACTGACTGACTGACTGTCTGACTGACTGACTATCTGACTGACTGCCTGACTGACTGTCTGACTGACTGACTATCTGTCTGACTGTCTGACTGACTATCTGACTGACTGACTGACTGACTATCTGACTGACTGACTGTCTGACTGACTGTCTGACTGACTGACTATCTGACTGACTGACTGACTGACTATCTGACTGACTGACTGTCTGACTGACTATCTGACTGACTGTCTGACTGTCTGACTGACTGACTGACTGTCTGACTGACTGTCTGACTGACTATCTGACTGACTGTCTGACTGACTGACTGTCTGACTGACTATCTGACTGACTGTCTGACTGACTGTCTGACTGACTATCTGTCTGACTGTCTGACTGACTGTCTGACTGACTGACTGACTGTCTGACTGACTATCTGACTGACTGTCTGACTGACTGACTGTCTGACTGACTATCTGACTGACTGTCTGACTGACTGTCTGACTGACTGACTATCTGTCTGACTGTCTGACTGACTGTCTGACTGACTGACTATCTGTCTGACTATCTGACTGACTGTCTGACTGACTGACTGTCTGACTGACTATCTGACTGACTGACTGTCTGACTGACTGTCTGACTGACTATATGACTGACTGTCTGACTGACTGACTGTCTGACTGACTGTCTGACTGACTGACTATCTGTCTGACTGTCTGACTGACTGACTGACTGACTGACTGTCTGACTGACTGACATACATTTAAATAAACCTGGAAAAGTTTTGAAAAAATTATGATATATTCACAGTTAATGATTTACGACTTATTTTTCTACTATCTCTTTAGTTTGAAAAAGTAATAAGTCTACTCTGAGAATGAAAATAGTATAAAGTACATATATTTATATAAATGTAAAGAGTATAAAGTACATATATTTATATAAATGTAAAGAGTATAAAGTACATATATTTATATAAATGTAAAGAGTATAAAGTACATATATTTATATAAATGTAAAGAGTATAAAGTACATATATTTATATAAATGTAAAGAGTATAAAGTACATATATTTATATAAATGTAAAGAGTATAAAGTACATATATTTATATAAATGTAAAGAGTATAAAGTACATATATTTATATAAATATAAAGAGTATAAAGTACATATATTTATATAAATGTAAAGAGTATAAAGTACATATATTTATATAAATATAAAGAGTATAAAGTACATATATTTATATAAATATAAAGAGTATAAAGTATAAATATTTATATAAATATAAAGAGTATAAAGTACATATATTTATATAAATGTAAAGAGTATAAAGTACATATATTTATATAAATGTAAAGAGTATAAAGTACATATATTTATATAAATGTAAAGAGTATAAAGTACATATATTTATATAAATGTAAAGAGTATAAAGTACATATATTTATATAAATGTAAAGAGTATAAAGTACATATATTTATATAAATGTAAAGAGTATAAAGTACATATATTTATATAAATGTAAAGAGTATAAAGTACATATATTTATATAAATGTAAAGAGTATAAAGTACATATATTTATATAAATGTAAAGAGTATAAAGTACATATATTTATATAAATGTAAAGAGTATAAAGTACATATATTTATATAAATGTAAAGAGTATAAAGTACATATATTTATATAAATGTAAAGAGTATAAAGTACATATATTTATATAAATATAAAGAGTATAAAGTACATATATTTATATAAATGTAAAGAGTATAAAGTACATATATTTATATAAATGTAAAGAGTATAAAGTACATATATTTATATAAATGTAAAGAGTATAAAGTACATATATTTATATAAATGTAAAGAGTATAAAGTACATATATTTATATAAATGTAAAGAGTATAAAGTACATATATTTATATAAATGTAAAGAGTATAAAGTACATATATTTATATAAATGTAAAGAGTATAAAGTACATATATTTATATAAATATAAAGAGTATAAAGTACATATATTTATATAAATATAAAGAGTATAAAGTACATATATTTATATAAATATAAAGAGTATAAAGTACATATATTTATATAAATATAAAGAGTATAAAGTACATATATTTATATAAATGTAAAGAGTATAAAGTACATATATTTATATAAATGTAAAGAGTATAAAGTACATATATTTATATAAATGTAAAGAGTATAAAGTACATATATTTATATAAATATAAAGAGTATAAAGTACATATATTTATATAAATATAAAGAGTATAAAGTACATATATTTATATAAATATAAAGAGTATAAAGTACATATATTTATATAAATATAAAGAGTATAAAGTATATATATTTATATAAATGTAAAGAGTATAAAGTACATATATTTATATAAATGTAAAGAGTATAAAGTACATATATTTATATAAATGTAAAGAGTATAAAGTACATATATTTATATAAATATAAAGAGTATAAAGTACATATATTTATATAAATATAAAGAGTATAAAGTACATATATTTATATAAATATAAAGAGTATAAAGTACATATATTTATATAAATATAAAGAGTATAAAGTATATATATTTATATAAATGTAAAGAGTATAAAGTACATATATTTATATAAATGTAAAGAGTATAAAGTACATATATTTATATAAATGTAAAGAGTATAAAGTACATATATTTATATAAATATAAAGAGTATAAAGTACATATATTTATATAAATATAAAGAGTATAAAGTACATATATTTATATAAATATAAAGAGTATAAAGTACATATATTTATATAAATATAAAGAGTATAAAGTATATATATTTATATAAATGTAAAAAGTGTAAAGTAAAAGGTTTCCAGAAAAATAAGTACACATACTTAAAAACTGTACTTAGGTACAGTAAAGGCAGTATTTGTACTCAGTTCCTTCAATATTTTAACCTTTATATCCACTGAACATCAACATTGTTTTTTTAACAGCTGACTTTTGGTTTGTTTTTGTTTGATTGTGTGTTTGTCTCCCCCTCAGTGTGTAAAGGTGCGAAGGCAGATGTAGTTTTCCTCATAGATGGTTCATGGAGTATTGGAGAAGAAAGTTTCAGTAAAGTGGTGATGTTTGTTCAAGGAATGATCGGAGCCTTCGATGTGATTGGACCAATGGGGATGCAGGTAATAACTGGATAATAACTGAATAAAAACTGGATAATAACTGGATAATAACTGAATAATAACTGGATAATAACTGGATAATAACTGAATAATAATTGGATAATAACTGGATAATAACTGGATAATAACTGAATAATAATTGGATAATAACTGGATAATAACTGGATAATAACTGGATAATAACTGAATAATAACTGGATAATAACTGGATAATAACTGAATAATAATTGGATAATAACTGGATAATAACTGGATAATAACTGGATAAAAACGGAATAATTACCGGATAATAACTGAATAATAACTGGATAACAACTGGATAAAAACTGGATAAAAACTGAATAAAAACTGGATAAAAACTGAATAAAAACTGGATAAAAACTGGATAAAAACTGAATAAAAACTGGATAAAAACTGGATAATAACTGGATAATAACTGGATAAAAACTGAATAATAACTGGATAATAACTGGATAACAACTGGATAATAACTGAATAATAACTGGATAAAAACTGGATAACAACTGGATAACAACTGGATAAAAACTGGATAAAAACTGAATAAAAACTGGATAAAAACTGAATAAAAACTGGATAATAACTGGATAAAAACTGAATAAAAACTGGATAAAAACTGGATAAAAACTGGATAAAAACTGGATAATAACTGGATAAAAACTGAATAATAACTGGATAATAACTGGATAATAACTGAATAATAACTAGATAACAACTGGATAAAAACTGGATAAAAACTGAATAAAAACTGAATAATAACTGAATAATAACTGGATAAAAACTGGATAAAAACTGAATAAAAACTGGATAATAACTGGATAAAAACTTAATAATAACTGGATAATAACTGAATAAAAACTGAATAATAACTGGATAAAAACTGAATAATTACCGGATAATAACTGAATAATAACTGGATAACAACTGGATAAAAACTGGATAAAAACTGAATAAAAACTGAATAAAAACTGGATAAAAACTGGATAATAACTGGATAAAAACTGGATAATAACTGGATAATAACTGGATAAAAACTGAATAATAACTGGATAAAAACTGGATAAAAACTGAATAAAAACTGGATAATAACTGGATAAAAACTGAATAAAAACTGGATAAAAACTGAATAATAACTGGATAATAACTGGATAACAACTGGATAATAACTGAATAATAACTGGATAACAACTGGATAAAAACTGGATAAAAACTGAATAAAA
>CM035805.1:1420019-1462519 GCA_020466265.1 Siphamia tubifer
TCGTCCTCAGGTTACAGTGTTAGAGTTTTTATTGTCGTCCTCAGGTTACAGTGTTAAATACTTTTATTGTCGTCCTCAGGTTACAGTGTTAAAGGTTTTTATTGTCGTCCTCAGGTTACAGTGTTAAAGACTTTTATTGTCGTCCTCAGGTTACAGTGTTAGAGTTTTTATTGTCGTCCTCAGGTTACAGTGTTAAAGGTTTTATTGTCGTCCTCAGGTTACAGTGTTAAAGATTTTTATTGTCGTCCTCAGGTTACAGTGTTAAAGGTTTTTATTGTCGTCCTCAGGTTACAGTGTTAAAGGTTTTATTGTCGTCCTCAGGTTACAGTGTTAAAGGGTCTTATTGTCGTCCTCAGGTTACAGTGTTAAAGGGTTTTATTGTCGTCCTCAGGTTACAGTGTTAAAGGGTTTTATTGTCGTCCTCAGGTTACAGTGTTAAAGGGTTTTATTGTCGTCCTCAGGTTACAGTGTTAAATACTTTTATTGTCGTCCTCAGGTTACAGTGTTAAATACTTTTATTGTCGTCCTCAGGTTACAGTGTTAAAGGTTTTTATTGTCGTCCTCAGGTTACAGTGTTAAAGACTTTTATTGTCGTCCTCAGGTTACAGTGTTAGAGTTTTTATTGTCGTCCTCAGGTTACAGTGTTAAAGGTTTTATTGTCGTCCTCAGGTTACAGTGTTAAAGAGTTTTATTGTCGTCCTCAGGTTACAGTGTTAAAGGTTTTTATTGTCGTCCTCAGGTTACAGTGTTAAAGGTTTTATTGTCGTCCTCAGGTTACAGTGTTAAAGGGTCTTATTGTCGTCCTCAGGTTACAGTGTTAAAGGGTTTTATTGTCGTCCTCAGGTTACAGTGTTAAAGGGTTTTATTGTCGTCCTCAGGTTACAGTGTTAAAGGGTTTTATTGTCGTCCTCAGGTTACAGTGTTAAATACTTTTATTGTCGTCCTCAGGTTACAGTGTTAAAGAGTTTTTATTGTCGTCCTCAGGTTACAGTGTTAAAGGTTTTTTTTGTCGTCCTCAGGTTACAGTGTTAAAGAGTTTTTTTTGTTGTCCTCAGGTTACAGTGTTAAAGGGTTTTATTGTCGTCCTCAGGTTACAGTGTTAAATACTTTTATTGTCGTCCTCAGGTTACAGTGTTAAAGGGTTTTATTGTCGTCCTCAGGTTACAGTGTTAAAGGTTTTATTGTCGTCCTCAGGTTACAGTGTTAAAGAGTTTTATTGTCGTCCTCAGGTTACAGTGTTAAAGGTTTTTATTGTCGTCCTCAGGTTACAGTGTTAAAGGTTTTATTGTCATCCTCAGGTTACAGTGTTAAAGGGTCTTATTGTCGTCCTCAGGTTACAGTGTTAAAGGGTTTTATTGTCGTCCTCAGGTTACAGTGTTAAAGGGTTTTATTGTCGTCCTCAGGTTACAGTGTTAAAGGGTTTTATTGTCGTCCTCAGGTTACAGTGTTAAATACTTTTATTGTCGTCCTCAGGTTACAGTGTTAAAGAGTTTTTATTGTCGTCCTCAGGTTACAGTGTTAAAGGTTTTTTTTGTCGTCCTCAGGTTACAGTGTTAAAGAGTTTTTTTTGTCGTCCTCAGGTTACAGTGTTAAAGAGTTTTTTTTGTTGTCCTCAGGTTACAGTGTTAAAGAGTTTTTATTGTCGTCCTCAGGTTACAGTGTTAAAGAGTTTTTATTGTCGTCCTCAGGTTACAGTGTTAAAGGTTTTTTTGTCGTCCTCAGGTTACAGTGTTAAAGAGTTTTTATTGTCGTCCTCAGGTTACAGTGTTAAAGAGTTTTTTTTGTCGTCCTCAGGTTACAGTGTTAAAGGTTTTATTGTCGTCCTCAGGTTACAGTGTTAAAGGGTCTTATTGTCGTCCTCAGGTTACAGTGTTAAAGGGTTTTATTGTCGTCCTCAGGTTACAGTGTTAAAGGGTTTTATTGTCGTCCTCAGGTTACAGTGTTAAAGGGTTTTATTGTCGTCCTCAGGTTACAGTGTTAAATACTTTTATTGTCGTCCTCAGGTTACAGTGTTAAATACTTTTATTGTCGTCCTCAGGTTACAGTGTTAAAGGTTTTTATTGTCGTCCTCAGGTTACAGTGTTAAAGACTTTTATTGTCGTCCTCAGGTTACAGTGTTAGAGTTTTTATTGTCGTCCTCAGGTTACAGTGTTAAAGGTTTTATTGTCGTCCTCAGGTTACAGTGTTAAAGAGTTTTATTGTCGTCCTCAGGTTACAGTGTTAAAGGTTTTTATTGTCGTCCTCAGGTTACAGTGTTAAAGGTTTTATTGTCGTCCTCAGGTTACAGTGTTAAAGGGTCTTATTGTCGTCCTCAGGTTACAGTGTTAAAGGGTTTTATTGTCGTCCTCAGGTTACAGTGTTAAAGGGTTTTATTGTCGTCCTCAGGTTACAGTGTTAAAGGGTTTTATTGTCGTCCTCAGGTTACAGTGTTAAATACTTTTATTGTCGTCCTCAGGTTACAGTGTTAAAGAGTTTTTATTGTCGTCCTCAGGTTACAGTGTTAAAGGTTTTTTTTGTCGTCCTCAGGTTACAGTGTTAAAGAGTTTTTTTTGTTGTCCTCAGGTTACAGTGTTAAAGGGTTTTATTGTCGTCCTCAGGTTACAGTGTTAAATACTTTTATTGTCGTCCTCAGGTTACAGTGTTAAAGGGTTTTATTGTCGTCCTCAGGTTACAGTGTTAAAGGTTTTATTGTCGTCCTCAGGTTACAGTGTTAAAGAGTTTTATTGTCGTCCTCAGGTTACAGTGTTAAAGGTTTTTATTGTCGTCCTCAGGTTACAGTGTTAAAGGTTTTATTGTCATCCTCAGGTTACAGTGTTAAAGGGTCTT
This sequence comes from Siphamia tubifer, assembly GCA_020466265.1. Taxonomy (NCBI): domain Eukaryota; kingdom Metazoa; phylum Chordata; class Actinopteri; order Kurtiformes; family Apogonidae; genus Siphamia; species Siphamia tubifer. The sequence goes on from CM035805.1 coordinate 1,422,846, forward strand.
ATTGTCGTCCTCAGGTTACAGTGTTAAAGGGTTTTATTGTCGTCCTCAGGTTACAGTGTTAAAGGGTTTTATTGTCGTCCTCAGGTTACAGTGTTAAAGGGTTTTATTGTCGTCCTCAGGTTACAGTGTTAAATACTTTTATTGTCGTCCTCAGGTTACAGTGTTAAAGAGTTTTTATTGTCGTCCTCAGGTTACAGTGTTAAAGGTTTTTTTTGTCGTCCTCAGGTTACAGTGTTAAAGAGTTTTTTTGTCGTCCTCAGGTTACAGTGTTAAAGAGTTTTTTTTGTTGTCCTCAGGTTACAGTGTTAAAGAGTTTTTATTGTCGTCCTCAGGTTACAGTGTTAAAGAGTTTTTATTGTCGTCCTCAGGTTACAGTGTTAAAGGTTTTTTTGTCGTCCTCAGGTTACAGTGTTAAAGAGTTTTTATTGTCGTCCTCAGGTTACAGTGTTAAAGAGTTTTTTTTGTCGTCCTCAGGTTACAGTGTTAAAGAGTTTTTTTTGTCGTCCTCAGGTTACAGTGTTAAAGAGTTTTTTTTGTCGTCCTCAGGTTACAGTGTTAAAGAGTTTTTTTTGTCGTCCTCAGGTTACAGTGTTAAAGGGTTTTATTGTCGTCCTCAGGTTACAGTGTTAAATACTTTTATTGTCGTCCTCAGGTTACAGTGTTAAAGGGTTTTATTGTCGTCCTCAGGTTACAGTGTTAAAGGTTTTATTGTCGTCCTCAGGTTACAGTGTTAAAGAGTTTTATTGTCGTCCTCAGGTTACAGTGTTAAAGGTTTTTATTGTCGTCCTCAGGTTACAGTGTTAAAGGTTTTATTGTCATCCTCAGGTTACAGTGTTAAAGGGTCTTATTGTCGTCCTCAGGTTACAGTGTTAAAGGGTTTTATTGTCGTCCTCAGGTTACAGTGTTAAAGGGTTTTATTGTCGTCCTCAGGTTACAGTGTTAAAGGGTTTTATTGTCGTCCTCAGGTTACAGTGTTAAATACTTTTATTGTCGTCCTCAGGTTACAGTGTTAAAGAGTTTTTATTGTCGTCCTCAGGTTACAGTGTTAAAGGTTTTTTTTGTCGTCCTCAGGTTACAGTGTTAAAGAGTTTTTTTTGTCGTCCTCAGGTTACAGTGTTAAAGAGTTTTTTTTGTTGTCCTCAGGTTACAGTGTTAAAGAGTTTTTATTGTCGTCCTCAGGTTACAGTGTTAAAGAGTTTTTATTGTCGTCCTCAGGTTACAGTGTTAAAGGTTTTTTTGTCGTCCTCAGGTTACAGTGTTAAAGAGTTTTTATTGTCGTCCTCAGGTTACAGTGTTAAAGAGTTTTTTTTGTCGTCCTCAGGTTACAGTGTTAAAGAGTTTTTTTTGTCGTCCTCAGGTTACAGTGTTAAAGAGTTTTTTTTGTCGTCCTCAGGTTACAGTGTTAAAGAGTTTTTTTTGTCGTCCTCAGGTTACAGTGCTAAAGAGTTTTTTTTGTCGTCCTCAGGTTACAGTGTTAAAGAGTTTTTTTTGTCGTCCTCAGGTTACAGTGTTAAAGAGTTTTTTTTGTCGTCCTCAGGTTACAGTGTTAAAGGTTTTTTTGTCGTCCTCAGGTTACAGTGTTAAAGAGTTTTTTTTGTCGTCCTCAGGTTACAGTGTTAAAGAGTTTTTTTTGTCGTCCTCAGGTTACAGTGTTAAAGAGTTTTTTTTGTCGTCCTCAGGTTACAGCGTCTTCTCCATCGGTGTCGCTGACGTAGATTTTTCGGAGCTGCAGGAAATCGGCAGCAAACCCAGCGACAGACACGTGTTCGTGGTGGACGACTTTGACGCTTTCGACACCATCAAAGAAAATCTGATAACCTTCATCTGTGAAACAGCCACTTCTTGTAAGTTCAAACCAAAACAGGAAGTGATGCAGAAATTACACAATAAGAGTCATAATAATAACATGTTTATTTTATTTTCCATCCACAGCCTGTCCTTTAATCTACCTGAACGGATTCACCTCACCTGGTGAGGACACAAACACTACATTTATAACATTTATATTATTTATAACATTTATAACATTTATAACGTTTATAACATTTATAACGTTTATAACGTTTATAACGTTTATAACATTTATAACATTTATAACATTTATAACATTTATAACATTTATAACATTTATAACGTTTATAACGTTTATAACGTTTATAACGTTTATAACATTTATAACGTTTATAACATTTATAACATTTATAACGTTTATAACGTTTATAACGTTTATAACGTTTATAACGTTTATAACATTTATAACATTTATAACATTTATAACATTTATAACGTTTATAACGTTTATAACGTTTATAACGTTTATAACATTTATAAAATTTATAACGTTTATAACGTTTATAACGTTTATAACATTTATAACGTTTATAACGTTTATAACGTTTATAACATTTATAATGTTTATAACGTTTATAACATTTATAATGTTTATAACATTTATAACGTTTATAACGTTTATAACATTTATAACATTTATAACGTTTATAACATTTATAACATTTATAACGTTTATAACGTTTATAACATTTATAACGTTTATAACGTTTATAACGTTTATAACGTTTATAACATTTATAACATTTATAACGTTTATAACGTTTATAACGTTTATAACATTTATAACGTTTATAACGTTTATAACGTTTATAACATTTATAACATTTATAACGTTTATAACGTTTATAACGTTTATAACGTTTATAATGTTTATAACGTTTATAACATTTATAATGTTTATAACATTTATAACATTTATAACGTTTATAACGTTTCTAACGTTTATAACATTTATAACATTTATAACATTTATAACGTTTATAACGTTTATAACATTTATAATGTTTAAAACATTTATAACATTTATAACATTTATAACGTTTATAACATTTATAACGTTTATAACATTTATAACATTTATAACATTTATAACATTTATAACGTTTATAACATTTATAACATTTATAACGTTTATAACATTTATAACGTTTATAACATTTATAACATTTATAACGTTTATAACATTTTTAACGTTTATAACATTTTTAACGTTTATAACATTTATAACATTTATAACATTTATAACATTTATAACATTTATAACACTTATAATGTTTATAACGTTTATAACGTTTATAACATTTATAACATTTATAACATTTATAACATTTATGACGTTTATAACATTTATAACATTTATAATGTTTATAACATTTATAACATTTATAACATTGATAACATTGATAACATTGATAACATTTATAACATTTATAACATTTATAACATTTATAACATTTATAACACTGCTGCTTTCACACTTACTTTTTCACAGTTTTATTTTAAATTATTTTCATTTTTTCTTCATTTCTGTAGATGTATTCTGTATTTTCTTTAGTTTTTATAGTTGTTGTGACCCTTTTGCATGGTTAGTTCATTTTTTTCTTCCTTTTTTTTCTTCTTAATTTTCTTCCCAAACATAAATAAAATGAACAAAAACTGAAGGTACAGCGACTGCTTGTGATTGACAGCACTGAAGGTGTATTTATTTATTTATTTTTTTTGAAGGTTTCCGAATGCTCGAGGCCTTCAACCTGACGGAGCGGACCTATGGTTACACCAAAGGCGTTTCCATGGAGACCGGGTCATTCAACAGCTACACCGCCTACCGCCTCCACAAGAACGCCTACTTGACCCAGCCCACCATGTGAGTCACATGACCTGGTTCCATCGTCCTGTGTGATACTGATCCTGCAAAAGAATGAAATACAAACAATAAAATGAACAAAAAACAAACACAATAAAAAAAACAAACAGAACAAAAAACAGACGTCCATGAGCTGAAGGATATGGAACCGTGTGTTTGTCTCCTGATCACTGGAGTTGTGTCTGAAAGGAAGAAACATCTGCTGTTCACGTTGTTTATTAGTCTGTTTGTCAGTGTTTGTCAGTGTTTGTCAGTGTTTGTCAGTTTGTTTGTCAGTTTGTTTGTCAGTGTTTGTCAGTTTGTTTATCAGTGTTTGTCAGTGTTTGTCAGTTTGTTTGTCAGTTTGTTTGTCAGTGTTTGTCAGCTTGTTTGTCAGTGTTTGTCAGTTTGTTTGTCAGTTTGTTTGTCAGTGTTTGTCAGTTTGTTTGTCAGTGTTTATCAGTGTTTGTCAGTGTTTGTCAGTTTGTTTGTCAGTGTTTGTCAGTTTGTTTGTCAGTGTTTATCAGTGTTTGTCAGTGTTTGTCAGTGTTTGTCAGTTTGTTTGTCAGTGTTTGTCAGTGTTTGTCAGTTTGTTTGTCAGTGTTTGTCAGTGTTTGTCAGTGTTTGTCAGTGTTTGTCAGTTTGTTTGTCAGTGTTTGTCAGTTTGTTTGTCAGTGTTTGTCAGTGTTTGTCAGTGTTTGTCAGTGTTTGTCAGTGTTTGTCAGTTTGTTTGTCAGTTTGTTTGTCAGTGTTTGTCAGTTTGTTTGTCAGTGTTTGTCAGTGTTTGTCAGTGTTTGTCAGTTTGTTTGTCAGTGTTTATCAGTGTTTGTCAGTGTTTGTCAGTTTGTTTGTCAGTGTTTGTCAGTTTGTTTGTCAGTGTTTGTCAGTTTGTTTGTCAGTGTTTGTCAGTGTGTTTGTCAGTGTTTGTCAGTGTTTGTCAGTGTGTTTGTCAGTGTGTTTGTCAGTGTTTGTCAGTGTTTGTCAGTGTTTGTCAGCTTGTTTGTCAGTGTTTGTCAGTTTGTTTGTCAGTGTTTGTCAGTTTGTTTGTCAGTGTTTGTCAGTGTTTGTCAGTTTGTTTGTCAGTGTTTGTCAGTGTTTGTCAGTGTTTGTCAGTGTTTGTCAGTGTTTGTCAGTGTTTGTCAGTTTGTTTGTCAGTGTTTGTCAACTTGTTTGTCAGTGTTTGTCAGTTTGTTTGTCAGTGTTTGTCAGTTTGTTTGTCAGTGTTTGTCAGTTTGTTTGTCAGTGTTTGTCAGTTTGTTTGTCAGTGTTTGTCAGTTTGTTTGTCAGTGTTTGTCAGTGTTTGTCAGTGTTTGTCAGTTTATTTGTCAGTGTTTGTCAGTGTTTGTCAGTTTGTTTGTCAGTGTTTGTCAGTGTTTGTCAGTTTGTTTGTCAGTGTTTGTCAGTGTTTGTCATTTTGTTTGTCAGTGTTTGTCAGTTTGTTTGTCAGTGTTTGTCAGTTTGTTTGTCAGTGTTTGTCAGTTTGTTTGTCAGTTTGTTTGTCAGTGTTTGTCAGTGTTTGTCAGTGTTTGTCAGTGTTTGTCAGTGTTTGTCAGTTTGTTTGTCAGTGTTTGTCAGTTTGTTTGTCAGTTTGTTTGTCAGTGTTTGTCAGTGTTTGTCAGTTTGTTTGTCAGTGTTTGTCAGTTTGTTTGTCAGTGTTTGTCAGTGTTTGTCAGTTTGTTTGTCAGTGTTTGTCAGTTTGTTTGTCAGTGTTTATCAGTGTTTGTCAGTGTTTGTCAGTGTTTATCAGTGTTTGTCAGTGTTTATCAGTGTTTGTCAGTGTTTGTCAGTGTTTGTCAGTTTGTTTGTCAGTGTTTGTCAGTGTTTGTCAGTGTTTGTCAGTGTTTGTCAGTGTTTGTCAGTTTGTTTGTCAGTGTTTGTCAGTGTTTGTCAGTGTTTGTCAGTGTTTGTCAGTTTGTCAGTTTGTTTGTCAGTGTTTGTCAGTTTGTTTGTCAGTGTTTGTCAGTTTGTTTGTCAGTGTTTATCAGTGTTTGTCAGTGTTTGTCAGTGTTTGTCAGTTTGTTTGTCAGTGTTTGTCAGTTTGTTTGTCAGTGTTTGTCAGTGTTTGTCAGTGTTTGTCAGTGTTTGTCAGTGTTTGTCAGTTTGTTTGTCAGTGTTTGTCAGTTTGTTTGTCAGTGTTTGTCAGTGTTTGTCAGTGTTTGTCAGTTTGTTTGTCAGTTTGTTTGTCAGTGTTTGTCAGTGTTTGTCAGTTTGTTTGTCAGTGTTTGTCAGTTTGTTTGTCAGTGTTTGTCAGTGTTTGTCAGTGTTTGTCAGTGTTTGTCAGTGTTTGTCAGTGTTTGTCAGTGTTTGTCAGTTTGTTTGTCAGTTTGTTTGTCAGTGTTTGTCAGTTTGTTTGTCAGTGTTTGTCAGTGTTTGTCAGTGTTTATCAGTGTTTGTCAGTGTTTGTCAGTTTGTTTGTCAGTGTTTGTCAGTTTGTTTGTCAGTGTTTGTCAGTTTGTTTGTCAGTTTGTTTGTCAGTGTTTGTCAGTGTTTGTCAGTGTGTTTGTCAGTGTTTGTCAGTGTTTGTCAGTGTGTTTGTCAGTGTTTGTCAGTGTTTGTCAGTGTTTGTCAGTGTTTGTCAGTGTTTGTCAGTGTTTGTCAGTGTTTGTCAGTTTGTTTGTCAGTGTTTGTCAACTTGTTTGTCAGTGTTTGTCAGTTTGTTTGTCAGTGTTTGTCAGTTTGTTTGTCAGTGTTTGTCAGTTTGTTTGTCAGTGTTTGTCAGTTTGTTTGTCAGTGTTTGTCAGTGTTTGTCAGTGTTTGTCAGTTTATTTGTCAGTGTTTGTCAGTGTTTGTCAGTTTGTTTGTCAGTGTTTGTCAGTGTTTGTCAGTGTTTGTCAGTGTTTGTCATTTTGTTTGTCAGTGTTTGTCAGTGTTTGTCAGTGTTTGTCAGTTTGTTTGTCAGTGTTTGTCAGTTTGTTTGTCAGTGTTTGTCAGTTTGTTTGTCAGTGTTTGTCAGTGTTTGTCAGTGTTTGTCAGTGTTTGTCAGTTTGTTTGTCAGTGTTTGTCAGTGTTTGTCAGTTTGTTTGTCAGTGTTTGTCAGTTTGTTTGTCAGTTTGTTTGTCAGTGTTTGTCAGTGTTTGTCAGTTTGTTTGTCAGTGTTTGTCAGTTTGTTTGTCAGTGTTTGTCAGTGTTTGTCAGTTTGTTTGTCAGTGCTTATCAGTGTTTGTCAGTGTTTATCAGTGTTTGTCAGTGTTTATCAGTGTTTATCAGTGTTTGTCAGTGTTTATCAGTGTTTGTCAGTGTTTATCAGTTTGTTTGTCAGTGTTTGTCAGTGTTTGTCAGTGTTTGTCAGTTTGTTTGTCAGTGTTTGTCAGTTTGTTTGTCAGTGTTTGTCAGTTTGTTTGTCAGTGTTTGTCAGTGTTTGTCAGTGTTTGTCAGTGTTTGTCAGTTTGTTTGTCAGTGTTTGTCAGTGTTTGTCAGTTTGTTTGTCAGTGTTTGTCAGTTTGTTTGTCAGTTTGTTTGTCAGTGTTTGTCAGTGTTTGTCAGTTTGTTTGTCAGTGTTTGTCAGTTTGTTTGTCAGTGTTTGTCAGTGTTTGTCAGTGTTTGTCAGTGTTTGTCAGTGTTTGTCAGTTTGTTTGTCAGTGTTTGTCAGTGTTTGTCAGTTTGTTTGTCAGTGTTTGTCAGTTTGTTTGTCAGTGTTTGTCAGTGTTTGTCAGTGTTTGTCAGTGTTTGTCAGTGTTTGTCAGTTTGTTTGTCAGTGTTTGTCAGTTTGTTTGTCAGTGTTTGTCAGTGTGTTTGTCAGTGTTTGTCAGTGTTTGTCAGTTTGTTTGTCAGTGTTTGTCAGTTTGTTTGTCAGTGTTTGTCAGTTTGTTTGTCAGTGTTTGTCAGTTTGTTTGTCAGTGTTTATCAGTGTTTGTCAGTGTTTGTCAGTTTGTTTGTCAGTGTGTTTGTCAGTGTTTGTCAGTGTTTGTCAGTGTGTTTGTCAGTGTTTGTCAGTGTTTGTCAGTTTGTTTGTCAGTGTTTGTCAGTTTGTTTGTCAGTGTTTGTCAGTTTGTTTGTCAGTGTTTGTCAGTTTGTTTGTCAGTTTGTTTGTCAGTGTTTGTCAGTTTGTTTGTCAGTGTTTGTCAGTGTTTGTCAGTGTTTGTCAGTGTTTGTCAGTGTTTGTCAGTGTTTGTCAGTTTGTTTGTCAGTGTTTGTCAGTTTGTTTGTCAGTGTTTGTCAGTTTGTTTGTCAGTGTTTATCAGTGTTTGTCAGTGTTTGTCAGTGTTTGTCAGTTTGTTTGTCAGTGTTTGTCAGTTTGTTTGTCAGTGTTTATCAGTGTTTGTCAGTGTTTGTCAGTGTTTGTCAGTGTTTGTCAGTTTGTTTGTCAGTGTTTGTCAGTGTTTGTCAGTTTGTTTGTCAGTGTTTATCAGTGTTTGTCAGTTTGTTTGTCAGTGTTTGTCAGTTTGTTTGTCAGTGTTTGTCAGTTTGTTTGTCAGTGTTTGTCAGTTTGTTTGTCAGTGTTTGTCAGTTTGTTTGTCAGTGTTTGTCAGTGTTTGTCAGTGTTTGTCAGTGTTTGTCAGTGTTTGTCAGTTTGTTTGTCAGTGTTTGTCAGTTTGTTTGTCAGTGTTTGTCAGTTTGTTTGTCAGTGTTTATCAGTGTTTGTCAGTGTTTGTCAGTGTTTGTCAGTTTGTTTGTCAGTGTTTGTCAGTTTGTTTGTCAGTGTTTATCAGTGTTTGTCAGTTTGTTTGTCAGTGTTTGTCAGTGTTTGTCAGTGTTTGTCAGTGTTTGTCAGTTTGTTTGTCAGTGTTTGTCAGTGTTTGTCAGTTTGTTTGTCAGTGTTTATCAGTGTTTGTCAGTGTTTGTCAGTGTTTGTCAGTGTTTGTCAGTGTTTGTCAGTTTGTTTGTCAGTGTTTGTCAGTTTGTTTGTCAGTGTTTGTCAGTGTTTGTCAGTGTTTGTCAGTGTTTGTCAGTTTGTTTGTCAGTGTTTGTCAGTTTGTTTGTCAGTGTTTGTCAGTGTTTGTCAGTGTTTGTCAGTTTGTTTGTCAGTGTTTGTCAGTGTTTGTCAGTTTGTTTGTCAGTGTTTATCAGTGTTTGTCAGTGTTTGTCAGTGTTTGTCAGTGTTTGTCAGTGTTTGTCAGTTTGTTTGTCAGTGTTTGTCAGTTTGTTTGTCAGTGTTTGTCAGTGTTTGTCAGTTTGTTTGTCAGTGTTTATCAGTGTTTGTCAGTTTGTTTGTCAGTGTTTGTCAGTGTTTGTCAGTGTTTGTCAGTGTTTGTCAGTGTTTGTCAGTTTGTTTGTCAGTGTTTGTCAGTGTTTGTCAGTTTGTTTGTCAGTGTTTGTCAGTGTTTGTCAGTGTTTATCAGTGTTTGTCAGTTTGTTTGTCAGTGTTTGTCAGTTTGTTTGTCAGTGTTTGTCAGTTTGTTTGTCAGTGTTTGTCAGTGTTTATCAGTGTTTGTCAGTTTGTTTGTCAGTGTTTGTCAGTTATCCACAAACTTTTGTCAGTTACAGCCATGTAACCTCGACCCATTCACTTCAGATAAACATATTTGACTGGTTTAACATTTAAATTAAATGTGTTTCACACACTGTTAATACTGTCAGAACATCTAGACCAGGACACACAGTTAAACGTCAACATTTTTGGTGGTGATCTAGAAGAGATCCTGGATTCTAGATAGAGGTAAGATCTTAAGCCCGACCCGGGTTGGGCTTCTCTCTCGCTGACTTTTTATAAAAAATGTAAAGTAAAAGGATGAGTAGATACTAGACTTGTTAGAAATGAAACCATGTGGATCAAACATAGGAGTCCCTGTGATCATTAATCACCGTCCTCCTGGACACCTGGGTCATTCCCACAGCCTCGGCCTGGATCCGTGTTGATTCTAACGGACTGTGATACACACCACGACCCAGTGTCACAGCCCCATGTTGGTCCTTATCTGGCACGGGTGAGTAAAACAGATGCCACGGATCCGGCCCAGAGTCAGATGTGGTCTGAGGAGTCATCACAAATAAAACATGGCGTTTACTTCTGGCTCGAGGCTGCCAATCAACTTAACTGGTCGGGTCGGGCTGGATTTTTCAGGCTCGATCTTACCTTGAATTCTGGATCACTTAGAAATGTTAGATTGTAGTGAACGAAGAAAACATTTCAAAGTGATCCAGAATCCAGGATCTGTTCTGGATCACCACCAGAATGTCATCATCTGTTCCTTGTGACAATAACAACATCATGAACATTTGATCAAAATCCATCCATAACTTTTTCAGTAACATTTACTGACAAACAAATGAAAACACCACTGAGAGTAGAAACTTCATGAGTCTGTCTGATGAATTCATCATTATCATGTTAAATCATCATCATTATCATGTTAAATCATAATCATTATCATGTTAAATCATCATTATCATGTTAAATCATAATCATTATCATGTTAAATCATCATTATCATGTTAAATCATAATCATTATCATGTTAAATCATAATCATCATTATCATGTTAAATCATCATCATTATCATGTTAAATCATCATCATCATTATCATGTTAAATCATCATTATCATGTTAAATCATCATCATCATTATCATGTTACATCATCATTATCATGTTAAATCATCATCATCATTATCATGTTACATCATCATTATCATGTTAAATCATCATCATTATCATGTTAAATCATCATTATCATGTTAAATCATCATTATCATGTTAAATCATCATCATCATTATCATGTTACATCATCATTATCATGTTAAATCATCATCATCATTATCATGTTACATCATCATTGTCATGTTAAATCATCATCATTATCATGTTAAATCATAATCATCATTATCATGTTACATCATCATTATCATGTTAAATCATCATCATTATCATGTTAAATCATAATCATCATTATCATGTTACATCATCATTGTCATGTTAAATCATCATCATTTTCATCATTATCATGTTAATTCATTATCATAATCGTCATTATTGTGTTAAATCATCATCATTATGTTAAATCATCATAATAATCATATTAAATCATCATCATTATCATCATTAATGTGTTAAATCATCATTATCATGTTAAATCATCATCATTATCATTATGTTCAATCATTATCATCATTGTCATGTTAAATCATCATCATTATTATCATTATCATGTTAAATCATCATCATTATGTTAAAATCATCACTGTCATGTTACATAATCATCATTTTCATAATTATCATGTTAAATCATCATCATAATCATATTAAATCATCATCATCATCATCATTAATGTGTTAAATAATCATTGTCATGTTAAATCATCATCATTATCATCATTAATGTGTTAAACCATCATCATTATGTTAAAATCATCATCACTGTCATGTTCCATCATCATCATTTTCATAATTATCATGTTGAATCATCATAATCATATTAAATCATCATCATTATCATCATTACTGTGTTAAATAATCATTGTCATGTTAAATCATCATCATTGTCATCATTAATGTGTTAAATCATCATCATTATGTTAAAATCATCACTGTCATGTTACATCATCATTTTCATAAGTATCATGTTAAATCATCATCATTATCATCATTAATGTGTTAAATCATCATCATTATCATCATTAATGTGTTAAATCATCATCATTATCATCATTAATGTGTTAAATCATCATCATTATCAGTTATGAAGTGAACAAATGGACTGGAATGAAACAATAATTAGATTACAGAGGGAACAGATCTCAGGTCAGTCTGTATCGTGTCCATCTGATCCTGGATCTGCTCTCTTAACAGTGATCTTCATCCTGATGGTCTTCCTCACGCCTACACCATCATCCTGATGCTCCGCCTCCTCCCGGACACGCCCACTGATGCCTTTGATGTGTGGCAGCTGTCGAGCAGTGACCACAAACCTGAGACTGGGATTACTATGGACCGTTAGTAACACACACTAACACACGCTAACACACACTAACACACACTAACACACGCTAACACACACTAACACACACTAACACACACTAACACACACTAACACACGCTAACACACACTAACACACGCTAACACACGCTAACACACACTAACACACACTAACACACGCTAACACACACTAACACATGCTAACACACACCCTAACACACGCTAACACATGTTAACACACACATTAACACATGCTAACACATGTTAACACACACATTAACACACACTAACACACGCTAACACATGTTAACAGACACATTAACACACACTAACACACGCTAACACACACTAACACACACACTAACACACACGCTAACACACACACTAACACCCGCTAACACACACACTAACACACACACTAACACACACTAACACACACACTAACACCCGCTAACACGCACGCTAACACACACACTAACACACACCCTAAAACATGCTAACACATGTTAACACACACATTAACACACCCGCTAACACGCACACTAACACGCACGCTAACACACACACTAACACACACGCTAACACACACACACACTAACACCCGCTAACACGCACACTAACACACACGCTAACACACACTAACACCCGCTAACACGCACACTAACACACAATAACATACACTAACACACGCTAACACACACGCTAACACACACTAACACCCGCTAACACGCACACTAACACACAATAACACACACCCTAACACACGCTAACACATGTTAACACACACATTAACACACACATTAACACATGCTAACACACATGCTAACACACACGCTAACACACACGCTAACACACACACTAGCACATACACTAACACACACACTAACACACACACACTAGCACACACACTAACACATACACTAACACACGCTGACACACTAACACACACGCTAACACACACACTAACACACACTAACACACACTAACACACGCTAACACAAACACAAACACACGCTAACACGCTAACACATGCTAACACACGCTAACACAAACACACGCTAACACACCCTAACACGCTAACACACACATTAACACACGCTAACACGCACTAACACACATACTAACTCACACTAACACACACTAACACATGCTAACACATGCTAACACACACATTAACACACGCTAACACACACACTAACACACACTAACACAAACGCTAACACATGCTAACACACATTAACACACACATTAACACACACACTAACACACGCTAACACACACACTCACTAACTCACACTAACACACGCTAACAGACACACTAACACACGCTAACACACACACTAACACACACTAACACACATGCTAACACACACGCTAACACACACACGAACACACGCTAACACACATACACACTAACCCTAAAACACACACTTCCTCCTCTTCCTCATGTCATGTGACTTGTGGGCGTGTTCCTGCAGCGTCCAGTCATAATGTGTTATTGACATGTGACTTGTGGGCGTGTCCCTGCAGTGTCCAGTCATAATGTGTTATTGACATGTGACTTGTGGGCGTGTCCCTGCAGTGTCCAGTCATAATGTGTTATTGACATGTGACTTGTGGGCGTGTCCCTGCAGCGTCCAGTCATAATGTGTTATTGACATGTGACTTGTGGGCGTGTCCCTGCAGCGTCCAGTCATAATGTGTTATTGACATGTGACTTGTGGGCGTGTCCCTGCAGTGTCCAGTCATAATGTGTTATTGACATGTGACTTGTGGGCGTGTCCCTGCAGCGTCCAGTCATAATGTGTTATTGACATGTGACTTGTGGGCGTGTCCCTGCAGCGTCCAGTCATAATGTGTTATTGACATGTGACTTGTGGGCGTGCCCCTGCAGTGTCCAGTCATAATGTGTTATTGACATGTGACTTGTGGGCGTGTCCCTGCAGCGTCCAGTCATAATGTGTTATTGACATGTGACTTGTGGGCGTGCCCCTGCAGTGTCCAGTCATAATGTGTTATTGACATGTGACTTGTGGGCGTGTCCCTGCAGCGTCCAGTCAGACAGTTTCCTTCTACAACAAAGACGAGCGCGGTGAGATCCAGAGGGTGATGTTTGATGGAGATCAGGTCAAGAGGATCTTCCATGGAAGCTTCCACAAGGTACCTGCTCTGAGCTCATGTGACTGCGGTCATGTGACTGTGTGTGTCTGGTGTTAGGTATGGGTCTAAGTTTTCCAAAAATCACTGTATACCAGTTGTCATCGCCCCCTAGTGACTAGTATCCATAAAATACAAAATGGCCGCCACTGAAAAGGAAAAAAAGTCTGTTAGTGCATCTTTACCAAAATAAAATGGTTTAGATAGTGTGTATATATATATATATATATATATATATATATATATATATATACATACATACATTTTAGACAATTTTAATCATTTTTAATAGTTTTTCAGTCATTTTTGGCCTGATCTAACTCTAACACCAAGCCAAAAATAAAAAAAATTCCCTCCAGATGACAATAACTGCATTATTGACATGTCTTGATCTGCTGATCAGATCAATGGGTATGGACCATTTTCACAACTTCCGCATTTCGCGCACGGAAATACGTAAGCGGAGCATAACCCTACTTCTGCACCAGTAAAAGTTAAATGCCACAGATGACAGTACAGACCAACAGTTATTGTAACATACCAGGATGTTATTGTCATGTCCAGAAGCATCTTATATTTCCTTCCACTCCTTCCCTGTTAACGGTGAAGCTAGAGGAAAATGGGTCCAGGCTATTCAGTGTTATGAAGGGCCCAGTTTTATCATTAAAACAGGAGCACTTCTGTCTGAAGCAGACACTTCACATCAGAACACTACATCTGGGGATGACGGTTTGAAACCCTAGCATTTTTCCTTGGAATGATTCTATTCCTACAGGAAAAAGGAGCCAGTATATGAACGGTGTCAAAAACGGCAGCTGTTAACGTCGCTATGAGTTGAGATAAAACAAATGTCCATGGTTTTAAAGTTATGGTGAACACAAATAAGTAATGTTGTCCTTAAACTGTAGTTGTGACCTTTAACCTTTCCATGCCAGTACATCAGTGTCAGCAGTAAACAACAGTAGCATTGGAAGGAAAGAGTGTAAATAGTGATAGAACAGTGAACAGTAGTTAGTGCAACAGCAGTAAGTCACAGTAAATGTATGAACACTGATCAAACCTGGAGTTTGGGACCATCCTCTTTTTTTATTTGTCATGGGTAACATCTAACCCTCACAAAAACCTGCCCGTCTACTACATTAAATATTATGACAAACAAACACTAACATAAACACACACTGCCAGAGACAAATGGGAATGGATTATGATAGCATTATGCTAATGTTAGCATTATGCTAATGTTAGCATTATGCTAACGAGACATTGACTTGAACCATAGACAGAACAAATATAAAATAGTCAAATAGTCCATGTCCTCTATACTATCCATACATAACCATAGAACCCTAGTCCTAGGTATAAATGGACAGACTAATGACTGGTGGACGGACTTATCACTTCAGTAGAACTCATCTGTCCCATTAATCTCTCTTTACTTTGATACTTTTTCCTCACGGAACAAATTGCAGCCTTTATCAAGTTTTTTTTTTCGTTAGTGAATTTAGAATAGAATAGAAGAGAACTTTATTTGTCATTGCAACAAGTGCAACGAAATTGCAAAAAGCCCTCCAGACAGTGCAGTCAATAAAATTTAATTAAAACAAAATACAATATGTATGTAAAAATAAATATATCTATATGTACAAGGTGCGTTAATGGGGTAGTTGTAGTTTTGTTCAGGACCCTTTATTTAGAGCCCTAACTACCGTTGGATAAAAGCTGTCCCTGAGCCGGTTTGTTCTGGCAGTGATTGATCTGTACCGCCTGCCTGACGGTAACAGATTCAACACATGGTGTCCAGGGTGAGAGGTGTCCTTGGTTATTTTTTCGGCCTTTCGGAGACAGTGGGAGTGGTGCAGTTCTTCCAGTGTGGGGAGAGGGCAGCCAGTGATGTTTTGGGCCGTGTTTATGATCCGCTGCAGTTACGTCCTCTGAGCCACTGTGCAGCTGGTGTACCAAACGCACAGGGTGCTCTCGATGGCGCACCTGTAGAAGGACACCAGTAGTCTCTGGGGCATGTTATTCTTCCTGAGCACCCTCAGGAAGTGCAGTCTCTGCTGTGTCTTCTTCAGTAACTCAGAGGTGTTCACAGACCAGGTCAGGTACCTTTCTATGTGGACTCCCAGAAAGCGGAAGTCTTCTACCCTCTCCACACAGTCCCCGTTGATGAGTAGGGGTGGAACATCAGTTTTAGTCTTTGGAAAGTCGATGATTAGCTCCCTGGTTTTTGCTGTGTTGAGGAGCAAGTTGTTGTCTCTGCACCACCTCGTCAGCTGCTCCATCTCTGCCCTGTATGCCGACTCATTGTTGGAATAATTGTATATAGCATACAAAATTATTGTGTTTCTTTAATTATCACACATTACTTACTTTGGCTAAAAGAATGTGCTATCGCATAAGAAGCTATGTGTCTAGACCTGAATATTGAAGACTTATCTCTGAATAGGTTGTTTCAGTAAATCCTGTTTAGCAACATACCAGAGGTGACAATTTATGTGGAAAGGATAAGTAAATTGAAAGGAGACAATCCACGTCTTGTTCACCCCCTCTCCTTTAGGGATTTGTCTCCTATTGTAACCCAGGCCACCTAAAAACTGAATAAAAGGCAAGGAGAATGCAGAACGTATTCAGAGTGGTTAGAGATTGTAACTGAAGTACGTCTCTGTCCATTCTCCTCGCGAGTAACAAATGATTTTGACTCTGTCTTCTCTTCCTTTTGTTGTTTAAAAGTTGTTTTAGGTTGTTTGAACCTGACACTCATCTCCCCCAGAGATGAGCCCCACTACAGTGGTGTCGTCGGCGTACTTAATGATGGTGTTGCTGGGGTGTGCAGAGGTACAGTCCAATGTATAGAGGCTGTAGAGCAGAGGGCTCAGCACGCAGCCCTGAGGGGACCCGATGCTGAGGCTGATAGACCCAGATGTGTGGTCTCCCACCCTCACCCTCTGCCTGCGGTCCGACAGGAAACTGTAGAGCCACGCGCAGATGGAGTGTGGAAGTCCAAGGTCTCCCAATTTGCCCATCAGTCTGACAGGAAGGCGGAGCTGTAGTCCACAAAGAGCATCTGTGTGTAGGTCCCCTGCCGCTCCAGGTTGGACAGGGACACATGGAGCACTGTGGCTACAGCATCTTCCATTGAACTGTTGGACCTGTAGGCAAACTGATGGGGGTCGAGACTGTCCGGGAGGAGTGAGGTGATGTGACCCCGTACCAGTTTCTCAAAGCACTTCATCAACACTGGAGTGAGAGCTACTGGCCGGTAGTCATTGAGGCTAGAGATGTGTTGCTTCTTGGGCAGGGGGACGATGGTGGAGGACTTCAGGCAGGGTGGAACAATGGACTGGGACAAGGACTGGTTGAAGATTCTGGTGAACACTCCAGCCAGCTTCAGCACCCATCCAGGGACGCCGTCGGGTCCAGGCGCCTTCCATGGGTTGACCGCCCACAGTGTGCGCCTCACGTCGTGCGCCTCACGTCGTGCTCCTCCAGTGTGAGGCTGGAGCTGTTCTGTACCACAGAGTGTGGTATAGCTGCCTTTGTAGATCCAGTCTCGAAGCGGGCAAAGAAGCTGTTCAGCTCCCATGGCTGTCAAATCTCCGTCCACAGACGGAAATCCGTCAAAAATTAAATTTCTGTTCTGTCAAATTCCGTCAAATCTAAAAAATTTTCTAGCTTTATTTCGGTCAAAAAACACGAAAATCACAAAAATATAGAATGTAAATCCTCCGTCTGGGTCATCTTCCGGTCGCCATTTTAGATTTTTCCGAAATCGCTTTAGTACGCGGTCTGTGATTTGCCACTTCTCGATCAGACTCTGCTAGTGCGAATGACAAGCAGACATCAGCTGCAGTCCTCGTCAGCATCGGGAGTAAAACGCAAATCTTTAGCATCCTCAGCTAATCCATCTGTGCTAGGCTCAGGGCAACCCAACAAGAAAAGAATCAGCATATTGAAATATTTCAAAAAGTGACAATTTATTCAAATGTACTGAGACAGGAGACAATCATTAAAAATATGATTATAGATTCACTCTAATATATGATATTTCTGATCAGGAAAGTTTATTTTCTTAATGATTAATATTTGCAAAAGAAAACTCAGGACAATAATTATTAGTAGACAATGCTACTAAATTAAGTATCTTCTTGACATCACAGTGAAAGACACTAGATTTTACTAGATTTAATAACATTTTTTATTATTTATTATTGGAATTATTTTGTTTGATAGTGAAATCAAAAGCTTTAATTGTAAAGATGGTAAGGTAATCTTTATGGAAGCATCCCATGCTAGTCTTTTGTATATTATCCATTGTTTATTTAGTGAAATTATACAATACATTTGAACATGCCCCCGGACCCCCCTAGAGAACTTTGTGCCCGCCAGGCTCCGCATACGCAAAAACGTTCAGTCAAAAAATTTTCAGTTACTTTCAGCCATGAGCTCCTCTGCCAGTGAGATTCCCCCCTCAGCAGCTCCGGTGTAGGCCCTGTAGTTTGTGAGGTGCTGGACCCCCTGCCACACCTGTCTGCTGTTGTTGCTCTCAAGGTGGTCCTCGATCCTCCTCCTGTTGTCCCTCTTGGCCTCTCTGATGCCTCTCTTCAGGTTGGCTCTGGCTGCACTATACAGAGCGCTGTCATTTAAGCAGCTGCTGGACCCTCTGGGTCATCCAGGGCTTTCTGTTAGGATACACCCGGATGGTCTTGTCCACTGTGACATTGTCTGTGCAGTTTTTGATGTAGCACAGAACACTGTCAGTGAACACCTCCAGATCTGGATGTTCGAAAATATCCCAGTTAGTCCTTTCGAAGCAGTCTTGCAGCTGCTCAGAGGCATCATCAGGCCAGGTTGTGATCTTCCTCTTGGTGCAGGGGGAAGTTTTCCAGAGAGGGGTGTATGCAGAGATCAACAGCAGAGACATGTGGTCAGACTGGCCCAGGTGTGCTAGCTGTTTAGCCTTGTAGCCCTTCCTGATGTTGGAGTACACCTTGTCCAGTGTATTTGCTCCTCTGGTGGCACACTTGACATGCTGGTGTAGCTTGGGTAACACTGTTTTAAGGTCCACATGATTAAAGTCCCCTGCTATGATGTGTGCTGCTTCGGGGTATCTGCTCTGCTGCTTGCTAATGCTGCTGTGAAGTCGACCGTTGGCCGCGTAAGCGTTAGCATCGGGTGGAATGTAAACAGCAGTCACGAACACCGCCGTTAGCTCCCGGGGAAGGTAAATAGGCCTGCATTTAACAGTCTCATATTCCAGTTCCGCGGAGCAATGACTGTCCACGACCGCCGTAACCGTACACCAGCTGTTGTTTATGTACATATATACACCCCCTATTCTTCTCTTACCGGAGTCTGCCATCCTGTCCTGCCGATGGGCTGTGTAGCCGGCTAGCTCAATAGTCGAGTCCAGTATGGATGAGTTTAGCCAGGATTCCGTGATCAGAATAATGCAGCTGTGTTTAATGCTGTTTTTAACTGCAACTTGAAGCCTCAATTCATCCATTTTGTTGGCGAGGGATCTTGCATTTGTGAGAAAGATGCTTGGGAGCAACGGTTTGTACGGTCGCCTCCGTAGCCGCGTTAACAGTCTGGCCCTGCAGCCCCTCTTTTGCTTTCTCTCTTGACGACTCCTACGGAGCCTCTTCGCGGGCATAGTGATCCACGTAGACCCGGGAGTTCTTGCTATGTCCACCAGGATATTGTGCAAGTCAATAAAATCAGCAGTAACGTTCAGTAACATTCCAGGTGACTAGTCATGAACAGACTTGGTATGAAAGATATGTTATAAAAATGACAGAAACAGATGTGAGGAAGAGAAAGAGAAGAAAGAACTCAGTGTCTGTACTTCCCCCAGCATTCTAACTCCTAGGGCAGCCTAGACTGAACTGTGACTCATACATCATGTATACATGATATATGAGTCACATCATTTTTAACTAACCTGACCATAGTCTTTCTCAAACAGGAATGTTTTCAGCCTAATTTTAAATGTAGAGACTGTTTCTGCGTCTTTAATATTAAAGGGAAGATGATTCCATCAGACAGTAACCATGGTAACTAAAGGCTCTAGCTCCTACTGTACTTTTAGAAACCCTAGGAACTTTCAGTAAACCTGCATTCTGAGAACGAAGGGTTCTATTGGGTTGGTACGGAACCAGATCATCTTTAAGATAAGAGGGGCCCATACCATTAACCCCTGACCTCTGACCCCTAACCCTAACCCATACGATTAATGGTTTTATATGAAAGGAGGAAGATTTAAAATTTAATTCTAAACTCAACTGGTAGACAGTGAAGGGTTTGGAGCACAGGGGTGATAGGGTTAGGGGTCAGGGGTCAGGGTTTGGAGCACAGGGGTGATGTGTTCTCTTCTATTTGATCCTGTTAATAATCTTGCTGCTGCATTTTGAACCAGTTGAAGCTTTTTAGGGAATATTTAGGACACGCTACAAGTAAGGAGTTACAATAATCTAATCGTGATGTAACAAATGCATGAATTAATTTTTCTGCAGTCGTTTTAGACAGAATATTCCTAATTTTGGCTAATGTTGCGCAGGTGAAAGAAGGCTGTTCTGCAAGTTTGGTTAATGTGCCCTGACCTCTGACCCCTGACCCTTTGAATGAAAGATCTGGATCAAATAAAACCCCTAAATTTTTAACTGTGTCACTGGGTGTTACACTTAAGTTGTCTACAGTAACTATGTGGTCAGGTAGGGAGTCTGTGGCATTTTTAGGACCAATTATAACGACTTCAGTTTTTTCAGGGTTCAATAAAAGATAATTGTCACTCATCCAAGTCTTTATGTCTTGGACACATGTACTTAGTTTATCTATTTGTCTGGTCTGATCAGATTTAATCGATAAATATAGCTGTGTGTCATCTGCATAACAATGAAAATTAATGCCATGATTTCTAATGATGTTACCTAAAGGGAGCATATATAGTGTAAACAAAATAGGCCCAAGGACTGACCCTTGAGGAACGCCATAATTAACTCTGGAGGACTGCGATGATTGTTGATTAACGTTAACAAATTGGTAGCGATTAGATAAATATGATTTAAAGCAGCAGAGGGCTGCTCCTCTAATACCTATATCACATTCTAATCTGTGCACTAAGATACTGTGGTCAATGGTGTCAAAGGCTGCACTAAGGTCTAATAACACCAGGACCCATATTAATCCCATGTCAGCGGCTAATAATAAGTCATTAGTAACTTTAACTAACGCTGTTTCAGTGCTATGATGGGCACGAAAGCCAGACTGAAACTGTTCAAATAAACTATTATCCTGCAGGAATTGGCACAGCTGTTTAACTATTACTCGTTCTAAAACCTTTGACAGGAAGGGCAAATTGGATATAGACCTATAATTGGCTAAAATGTCAGGATCTAGGGTAGGCTTTTTCAGAATTGGTTTAATAACAGCATATTTAAATGACTGTGGCACATATCCAGTAATTAATGAAGTGTTAATTATATTTAGGACAGTGTTAATAATTAGGGGCAGAATCTCTTTAAAGAGTTTAGTTGTAATTGGATCTAAGAGGCAGGTGATGATTTGGAAGACATGATAATAGATATGACATCAGTTTGGTCTACAGTGGTGAAATTATTTAGTGTTACAGAGGGATTTATTAAAAGGCCTAGGTTTGAAACCACTGCTTTTTCTGATCTAATATTTGGGAGAAATGTGTCTATTTTGTCTCTAATAGTTGATATTTTATTGTTAAAGAACTGCAGGAAATCATCAGAATGGAGCGTGGATGGAATAACTGGTTCCACGGAGGTGTGTCTGTTTGTCAGTCTGGCTACAGTACTGAACAGGAATCTAGGATTATTCTGGTTTTCTTCTATTATGGATGAGTAATATCTAGTTTTGGCTGTACGCAAAGATTGATTATACTTTATTAAGATATTTTTACAGCCATTGAGAGAATCTTCTGAATTGGATCGGCGCCATTGCCTCTAATTTAGGTGTTGTTTGTTTAATGGAGCGAGTGTCAGCGTTGTACCATGGGGAGGTTAATCTAACCTTAGTAGTTTTTAACTGAAGGAGGCGACTGTATCTAATGTAGTTTGTAGTGTGAGCATGGTACTATCGACCAGAGGTGGGGATTTCCAGGTCCATCAAGTCAAAGTCCTGCCATGCATTGGTTCAAACCTGTTCATTGAACCAGCCCATTTTGATGAGCACAATGCCTCATCCAGGTAAATGGGATAATTAGTGGAATCACCTGTGTTCAGTGAACAGGTTTGAAGTAATACATGGTAGGACTTTGACTTGATGGACCTGGAATTACCCACCTCTGCTATCGACTAACTCATCACTTATACTGGGACTAAATGTGTCCTTTACATAATCACATGACATAGACACAAATAGTGACTGAATTAACTCTTTGTACTTTGAGACAGCACGGTCACATAGTATCCTTTTCATTTGCGTTTTAATCACTGAGGTAGAAATATCCTCAAACAAAACCTGGAAGGTCATTAAAAAGTGATCTGAGAGTATGGGATTATGGGTAAAAACGACGAGGTCATTAATTTCAACATCAAGTGTTAAGATCAGATCAAGAGTGTGTCTGTGAATGTGGGTTGGTTTATTAACATTTTGGATAAAGCCTAATCCGTCTAGTAGGTCACTAAATGCATTACTAAGAGAGTCAGTGTTGTTGTCAACATGTATGTTCAAATCACCAACTATTCTAATCCTATCCCAGTTCAACACTACACTGGATAGAAAGTCAGAGACTTCTAATAAAAACTGTGAATAAGGACCAGGAGGGACATAAACTAGGACAAAAAGGACTGGTTTTTGGTTTCTGCAGTTGGGGAAAGTAATGGATGAAACTAGACTTTCAAAGGAATGGTAAGTGGGATTAATTTTATGATTAATTTTAGGGCTAAGACCTAAACTGGAGTGGGATATTATTGCCACTCCACCACCACCACTGGTTCTGGCTGTGTGATAGTTCACATGTGTTGGTGGCGTGGATTCATTTAATGCAACATATTCATCCTGCTGCAGCCAGGTTTCAGTCAGAGCTAAAATATCAATTTTGTAATCACTAATTAGATTGTTTATTAACAAGGATTTGGAAGAAATAGATCTAATATTGATCAGTCCACATTGGATAAAATTGTTAGGTGTTCTTTTAATCTGATTATTACTTAAAACTATTTTTATTAAATTATTTGATCTCACTCCTATAGGTTTTTTAATATTAGGTTTATTTTTAACTATACGGGGTTTATTATTAACTACACAAGGAATAGACACAGTCTTTCTATTATTTACTACATGGTGGGTTTGTGACAGCTCAGAGTAAAGTGGATGCACAGAGAAGTGTTTTACTCTACGACTCTGCGCCTGGGCCCGCACTCTGAATTGTCATATTGACAGGCTAAGTTTAGCAGCCACATTTTGTGCTAAGAGAGAAGCACCTTCCCAAGTGGGATGTATGCTATCTCTGCCAATGAGCCCAGGCTTTCCCCAGAACACACGCCAATTATCTATAAAAACAACATCGTTTTCTGAGCACCATCTAGACAACCAGCGGTTAAATGATGAGAACCTAGAGTACATCTCATCACTGGACAAATTGGGCAGGGGTCCAGAGAACGCTACGGTGTTACACATCGACTTAGCAAGTTGGTTTGTAGGTTTATAGGTTAAAGGTCAGAGGTCAGACTGGACCCTGTCAGGCCATGGAAGTAAAAGCAGAAGAATAGAACATGTGTTTGTGTTTTCATTCTTCAGCTCCACATCATGGTTTCATCCAGCGCCGTCAAACTCAACATCGACTGTGAGGAAGTGGCAGAAAAAAATATCCAGACGGCGGGAAACACATCTGCAGACGGATACCAGGTCCTGGGAAAGATGTCCAAGACTATAGGCTCCAGAGGAGAGTCTGCCACCGTAAGTTTACTGCCCCCCCCCCCCCACACTGTCTGTCAACTGACCCCCTGACCATAAGTCTACTGACCCCTCCCACCACTGTAAGTCTACTGACCCCCCGACCATAAGTCTAATGACCCCCCCCACCACTGTAAGTCTACTGACCCCCCCTGACCATAGGTCTAATGACCCCCCCACCACTGTAAGTCTACTAACCCCCTCAACCATAAGTCTACTGACCCCCCCCCACTGTCTGTCTACTGACCCCCCTGACCATAAGTTTAATGACCCCCCCCACCACTGTAAGTCTACTGACCCCCCCGACCATAGGTCTAATGACCCCCCCCCACCACTGTAAGTCTACTAACCCCCTCAACCATAAGTCTACTGACCCCCCCCCCCCCACTGTCTGTCTACTGACCCCCCTGACCATAAGTTTAATGACCCCCCCCTCCACTGTAAGTCTACTGACCCCCCCGACCATAGGTCTAATGACCCCCCCCACCACTGTAAGTCTACTAACCCCCTCAACCATAAGTCTACTGACCCCCCCCCACTGTCTGTCTACTGACCCCCCTGACCATAAGTCTACTGATCGCCCACCACTGTAAGTCTACTAACCCCCCCGACCATAAGTCTACTGACCTCCCCCCCCACTGTCTGTCTACTGACCCCCTGACCATAAGTCTAATGACCCCCCCACCACTGTAAGTCTGCTGACCCCCCCTGACCATAAGTCTACTGACACCCCCACCACTGTAAGTCTACTAACCCCCCCGACCATAAGTCTAATGACCCCCCCACCACTGTCTGTCTACTGACCCCCTGACCATAAGTTTAATGACCCTCCCTGACAATAAGACTACTGACCCCCCCCCACTGTAAGTCTACTGACCCCCCCGACCATAAGTCTAATTCAATTCAATTCAATTTTATTTATAAAGCCCTAAATCACAACAAAGTCGTCTCACAGGGCTTTACAAAAACACAATCAACTACAGAGATACATGAACAGTCCCAAGCATCCCCTGTCCTTAGACCCTCCCCCTGTCCTTAGACCCTCCCCCTGTCCTTAGACCCTCCTTCTCAGCAGAAAAAACTTCCAAACCCAGTGGGAAAAAGAAGAAATCTTGAGGAGAACCACATTGGAGGACAGATCCACTCCCATGGACGGACAGACTATAGATGAACGTCCATTTATAAATGAAGGAGGGGGGGGCTGGTCCAGACAGGCAGGGGCGGTGGTCCGGGGTCACAGGTAGGCACAGGCGAGATACTGCAGATCCTGTCGTCCATGGCTCCCGTGCAGACACTGTCAGGAGAGCCACCACTCCCCCCAGGGGGGGAGGGGGGAAAGGGGACACCAGGTGACTAGTCATGAACAGACTTGGTATGAAAGATATGTTATAAAAATGACAGAAACAGGTGTGAGGGAGAGAAAGAGAAGAAAGAACTCAGTGTCTGTACTTCCCCCAGCATTCTAACTCCTAGGGCAGCCTAGACTGAACTGTGACTTCAGTCTGTTTTTAACTAACCTGACCATAGTTTTTATCAAACACGAATGTTTTCAACCTAATTTTAAATGTAGAGACTGTTTCTGCGTCTTTAATATTAAAGGGAAGCTGATTCCATAAGACAGTAACCATGGTAACTAAAGGCTCTAGCTCCTACTGTACTTTTAGAAACCCTAGGAACTTTCAATAAACCTGCATTCTGAGAACGAAGGGTTCTATTGGGTTGGTACGGAACCAGATCATCTTTTAAGATAAGAGGGGCCCATACCATTATCCTCTGACCTCTGACCCCTAACCCTAACCCATACCATTAATGGTTTTATATGTAAGGAGGAGGATTTTAAATTTAATTCTAAACTCAACTGGTAGCCAGTGAAGGGTTTGGAGCACAGGGGTGATAGGGTTAGGGGTCAGGGGTCAGGGTTTGGAGCACAGGGGTGATAGGGTTAGGGGTCAGGGGTCAGGGTTTGGAGCACAGGGGTGATGTGTTCTCTTCTATTTGATCCTGTTAATAATCTTGCTGCTGCATTTTGAACCAGTTGAAGCTTTTTAGGGAATATTTAGGACACGCTACAAGTAAGGAGTTACAATAATCTAATCGTGATGTAACAAATGCATGAATTAATTTTTCTGCAGTCGTTTTAGACAGAATATTCCTAATTTTGGCTAATGTTGCGCAGGTGAAAGAAGGCTGTTCTGCATGTTTGGTTAATGTGCCCTGACCTCTGACCCCTGACCCTTTGAATGAAAGATCTGGATCAAATAAAACTCCTAAATTTTTAACTGTGTCACTGGGTGTTCCACTTAAGTTGTCCAGAGTAACTATGTGGTCAGGTAGGGAGTCTCTCGCATTTTTAGGACCAATTATAACGACTTCAGTTTTTTCAGGGTTCAATAAAAGATAATTGTCACTCATCCAAGTCTTTATGTCTTGGACACATGTACTTAGTTTATCTATTTGTCTGGTCTGATCAGGTTTAATCGATAAATATAGCTGTGTGTCATCTGCATAACAATGAAAATTAATACCATGATTTGTAATGATGTTACCTAAAGGGAGCATATATAGTGTAAACAAAATAGGCCCAAGGACTGACCCTTGAGGAACGCCATAATTAACTCTGGAGGACTGCGATGATTGTTGATTAACGTGAACAAATTGGTAGCGATCAGATAAATATGATTTAAAGCAGCAGAGGGCTGCTCCTCTAATACCTATATCACATTCTAATCTGTGCACTAAGATACTGTGGTCAATGGTGTCAAAGGCTGCACTAAGGTCTAATAACACCAGGACCCATATTAATCCCATGTCAGCGGCTAATAATAAGTCATTAGTAACTTTAACTAACGCTGTTTCAGTGCTATGATGGGCACGAAAGCCAGACTGAAACTGTTCAAATAAACTATTATCCTGCAGGAATTGGCACAGCTGTTTAACTATTACTCGTTCTAAAACCTTTGACAGGAAGGACAGATTAGATATAGGCCTATAATTGTCTAGAACAGGGGTGTCAAACTCATTTCACATTGTGGGCCACATACGGCCTCGGTAGATGTCAAGTGGGCCGGACCATTAAAATTATACCATACTCTGCTATAAATAACCAAAATATCATGTCTTTCCTTTGTTTTGGTGTAAAGAAGCACAAGAACATGAGGAAAATGTTGAAATTTAATGAATATTCCTTTTACAAAACACCTCAGATTTCCTTAGACAAATGTGCAATTTAATTTTATCATTCACATATATGCATTGCAACTGACCCCGCTGATTGTACAAAAGGCACAAAACTTTAAGAAGTAATTGGTATTGAAAAATATAGTAATAGACTTTAAGATTAAACAAGATTTATAATGAAAGGAATTTTTAAACCATTTATACATGTGCATATAAAATCTAAATTTGATCCTGTGCTATTAAATGTGTAAAGAAGAAAGTATTCACATTTCCTGTAAATGTGTAAAACACAAATACAATACATACTGAAAATTCCACCATACTTTTTTGAAGTGAAGTAGCTGACTAACGTTAAATTGCAATTTTTTTAAATCACCACAGTAAGGATTCATCAATACCAGGTGCCATGTCCTGACTAGCTGTCACTTTCACAATGTCATTCAAGTGCTTGTTTGTGAGCCTAGAACGCATTTTTGTTTTATTGATATTCATTACTGAGAAAATTTGTTCACAAAGGTAGGTTGTCCCAAACATGCACAAAATGTTAGCAGCCAGGGCTGTTAATTTGGGGCACCCTGGTAGTAGATACTGATAACATTTGTCCAGACCAGTCCACTCCAACTCTGTCCAGTGCAGCAACAACAGAGCCGAAGATGTCTTCTGCTGTTGTGGTGTCTATCATTGGCACCAACTCAAGAATGTCAGTTAATGTCTCATCAACTCCACGAATAAATAAGGCCAGTTGTGCCACGTCTGTGATGTCAGTGCTCTCGTCAATTGCAACGGAAAATGCAATAAATGACTTGACTCTGTTTCATTTGTCTGTCTACATCTGCTGATAGGTCCCAAATCCTCTCTGCTATAGTATTCCTCGTCAGACTAATATTGGCAAAAGCTTGTCTCTTCTCGGAACATACAAGTTCAGCCGCCTTCATCATGCATCGTTTAACAAAGTCACCGTCGGAATACAGCTTTGATGCTAATGCTATTTCGCTAGCAATTACGAGGCTGGCTTTTACCGCTGCTTCACTGACTTGTCGGCTCTGGATGAAAGTTGACTGTTGTTTCAGTCAACTTTCAGTTGCAATTCGTTGATCTTATCTCTTCTCAGTTGTCCTTGCAAGCCGTCATATTTTTCACTGTGAAGAGTCTCGTAGTGGCGTCAAATATTATATTCCTTCAATACCAAAACTTGTTGCAAACACACCAAGCACAAAGGTTTTCTGTGCATTTCTATAAATAAATAGGACGTGGTCGATTTTTCATTGAAAATTCTACACTCCGTATCTACTTTTCTCTGTTTGGATAATGACATTTTGGCTAATGAGGGTGTAGGGGAGGGGTAAAGACCAGCGTAGAAACAATGTAACAAGCAGCAGATGGCGTATTGATACCGTCTGCTCTGTTGGGTCTGTCTCAGTGACAGACTGAGGTTGCTGTCTTCTTCTCTGATCAAAACAGTGTGCCCCCTAGCGGATAATCAATGAACTGCATCTTATTAAAAATATTAATTCCGAGTCTTTTATGCATTTTTTCACTTTTAAATTATCCTGCGGGCCTGATCGAACCTCCTTGCGGGCCGGTTCCGGCCCGCGGGCCGTATGTTTGACACCCCTGGTCTAGAATGTCAGGATCTAGGGTAGCCTTTTTCAGAATTGGTTTAATAACAGCATATTTAAATGACTGCGGCACATATCCAGTAATTAATGAAGTGTTAATTATATTTAGGACAGTGTTAATAATTAGGGGCAGAATCTGTTTAAAGAGTTTAGTTGTAATTGGATCTAAGAGGCAGGTGATGATTTGGAAGACATGATAATAGATATGACATCAGTTTGGTCTACAGTGGTGAAATTATTTAGTGTTACAGAGGGATTTATTAAAAGGCCCAGGTTTGAAGGCACTACATTTTCTGATCTAATATTTGGGAGAAATGTGTCTATTTTGTCTCTAATAGTTGATATTTTATTGTTAAAGAACTGCAGGAAATCATCAGAATGGAGCGTGGATGGAATAACTGGTTCCACGGAGGTGTGTCTGTTTGTCAGTCTGGCTACAGTACTGAACAGGAATCTAGGATTATTCTTGTTTTCTTCTATTATGGATGAGTAATATCTAGTTTTGGCTGTACGCAAAGATGGATTATACTTTATTAAGATATTTTTCCAGGCATTGAGAGAATCTTCTGAATTGGATCGCCTCCATTGCCTCTAATTTAGGTGTTGTTTAATGGAGCGAGTGTCAGCGTTGTACCATGGGGAGGTTCATCTAATCTTAGTAGTTTTTAACTTAAGGGGGGCAACTATATCTAACGTAGTTTTTAATGTGAGCATGGTACTATCGACTAACTCATCACTTATACTGGGACTAAATGTGTCCTTTACATAATCACATGACATAGACACAAATAGTGACTGAATTAACTCTTTGTACTTTGAGACAGCACGGTCACATAGTATCCTTTTCATTTGTGTTTTAATCACTGAGGTGGAAATATCCTCAAACAAAACCTGGAAGGTCATTAAAAAGTGATCTGAGAGTATGGGATTATGGGTAAAAACGACGAGGTCATTAATTTCAACACCAAGTGTTGGTAATGACTACTAATGACCCCCCCACCACTGTAAGTCTACTGACCCCCCGACCATAAGTCTACTGAACCCCCCACTGTTAGCTAGTGCACTATGCTAACAGTCGGATACATATTACAGATCATAAGCCCCGCTCCTTGTGTGTTAGCTAGCATATTAGAAAATAATAATGGGACCAGGGATCTAAAAATATGAATATATAAATGTAGTTTTTGGAATTTAAAGGTGATTGTATAAAAGTGATGACAATGAAGCAGTTTACATCCAGACAAACAGAGGGAAGGAACATCCCCCACCACATAGGAGACAACATCCAGCCCTACAGGACAGAGGACATCCTGAAGGAGGAGGGGTCAACAGGAAGGTCTGAGTGGGGAGCTTTAGTGTCACATGAACTCTCAGGACTTTTCTGACTTGTGACTATTTTATTTTAAAATAATGTTACGATGAAATAGTTTATAAACTATGATAGTGATGTTAAAATAATGAGAAGACTCAAAGAGGTGTATCTGAACCAACCACTATTAGGCCTGAAGGTCTGAAGTCGTCTCGCCCTGTGAGATGACTTTGTTGTGATTTAGGGTTTTATAAATAAAATTGAATTGAATAGAAAGTTCAATGTTTAGTTAATTCTATAAAGTATTAGTGTCATTCGCAAACAGACAGATTAGTTTCATGTTTGCGTTCCTTAGTTTCTTCTCATGGATTTATTCTATGGTTACGAAAAAAAAAGGCGTGTCCAAAATTATTAACAACAGTCCAAAGCACAGGAGGGGTAAAAGAGGGTGTGGCCAAAGTGATTGACAACAGAAAGTGAATTTATCCTCATTTTGTCAAGAGTCTGAGAATGAATGAGTGAACATGAGTAGAATTGAATTGTTAAATGTGCTTTTATTCCAGTAGAGTCACATGACCTAGACACACCTGTTAGTTGTCAACGTTGGCCCCGCCCCCTCACCGCCCCGGGGCTGATGAGAGTTGTGAAGGGATGGATCACAGACATGTACTAACTCTACTGTGTCTCCAGTTTCAGATCCAGATGTTTGATATCGTCTGCAGTTTGGCCTGGACCAGCCGAGACAGATGTTGTGACCTCCCCTCCACGGTACGAAAACGGGGAAAGCAACGGAAGAAAATGAGTCAAATAAAACTGAAAAAAATCTACAAAATGAAAAGGAACAAAAATGGACAAATGCAACAAAATAAAGAGGGAAATGAACCCAATTTTATATAATAATGATGAAAGTCAATCAAATTTACCACAATAACCAAGAGAAGAATGAACAAAACTGAACAAAATAAATAAGTAAGTGATAAAACTGTAACACAATAATAAAAATATGAGCAAAATTGAACTAAATATGTAACGAAATAATGAAGAATTGATCAGAATCATCAAGAACATGAACAAAATAATCAAGTAAATGAACAAAATTGCACTAAATAAATGATGTCTCTAATTCTGACGTCTATAGTTCTAATTCTAATGTCTATAGTTCTAATTCTAACATCTATAGTTCTAATTCTGACATCTATAGTTCTAATTCTAATGTCTATAGTTCTATTTCTGACGTCTATAGTTCTAATTCTGACGTCTATAGTTCTATTTCTGACGTCTATAGTTCTAATTCTAATGTCTATGGTTCTAATTCTGGCGTCTATAGTTCTAATTCTGATGTCTATAGTTCTATTTCCGACGTCTGTAGTTCTAATTCTGACGTCTATAGTTCTAATTCTAATGTCTATAGTTCTAATTCTGATGTCTATGGTTCTAATTCTGGCGTCTATAGTTCTAATTCTGACATCTATAGTTCTAATTCTAATGTCTATAGTTCTAATTCTAACGTCTATAGTTCTACTTCTGACGTCTATAGTTCTAATTCTAATGTCTATAGTTCTATTTCTGACGTCTATAGTTCTAATTCTGACATCTATAGTTCTAATTCTGACATCTATAGTTCTAATTCTGACGTCTATAGTTCTAATTCTAATGTCTATAGTTCTAATTCTGATGTCTATAGTTCTAATTCTAATGTCTATAGTTCTAATTCTGACATCTATAGTTCTAATTCTAATGTCTATAGTTCTAATTCTGACATCTATAGTTCTAATTCTGACGTCTATAGTTCTAATTCTAATGTCTATAGTTCTAATTCTGATGTCTATAGTTCTAATTCTAATGTCTATAGTTCTAATTCTGACGTCTATAGTTCTAATTCTGATGTCTATAGTTCTATTTCCGACGTCTGTAGTTCTAATTCTAATGTCTATAGTTCTAATTGTAACGTCTATAGTTCTAATTCTGACGTCTATAGTTCTATTTCTGACGTCTATAGTTCTATTTCTGACGTCTATAGTTCTATTTCTGACATCTATAGTTCTAATTCTGGCGTCTATAGTTCTATTTCTCACATCTATAGTTCTATTTCTGACGTCTATAGTTCTAATTCTGACGTCTATAGTTCTAATTCTAATGTCTATAGTTCTAATTCTGACGTCTATAGTTCTAATTCTAATGTCTATAGTTCTAATTCTAACATCTATAGTTCTAATTCTGACATCTATAGTTCTAATTCTAATGTCTATAGTTCTAATTCTAACGTCTATAGTTCTACTTCTGACGTCTATAGTTCTAATTCTAATGTCTATAGTTCTAATTCTAACATCTATAGTTCTAATTCTGACATCTATAGTTCTAATTCTAATGTCTATAGTTCTATTTCTGACGTCTATAGTTCTAATTCTGACGTCTATAGTTCTAATTCTAATGTCTATAGTTCTAATTCTAACATCTATAGTTCTAATTCTGACATCTATAGTTCTAATTCTAATGTCTATAGTTCTATTTCTGACATCTATAGTTCTAATTCTGACGTCTATAGTTCTATTTCTGACGTCTATAGTTCTAATTCTAATGTCTATGGTTCTAATTCTGGCGTCTATAGTTCTAATTCTGATGTCTATAGTTCTATTTCCGACGTCTGTAGTTCTAATTCTGACGTCTATAGTTCTAATTCTAATGTCTATAGTTCTAATTCTGATGTCTATGGTTCTAATTCTGGCGTCTATAGTTCTAATTCTGACATCTATAGTTCTAATTCTAATGTCTATAGTTCTAATTCTAACGTCTATAGTTCTACTTCTGACGTCTATAGTTCTAATTCTAATGTCTATAGTTCTATTTCTGACGTCTATAGTTCTAATTCTGACGTCTATAGTTCTAATTCTGACATCTATAGTTCTAATTCTGACGTCTATAGTTCTAATTCTAATGTCTATAGTTCTAATTCTGACGTCTATAGTTCTAATTCTAACGTCTATAGTTCTAATTCTAATGTCTATAGTTCTAATTCTAACGTCTATAGTTCTAATTCTAACGTCTATAGTTCTAATTCTAATGTCTATAGTTCTAATTCTAACATCTATAGTTCTAATTCTAACGTCTATAGTTCTAATTCTAATGTCTATAGTTCTAATTCTAATGTCTATAGTTCTATTTCTGACGTCTATAGTTCTAATTCTGACATCTATAGTTCTAATTCTGACATCTATAGTTCTAATTCTGACGTCTATAGTTCTAATTCTAATGTCTATAGTTCTAATTCTGACGTCTATAGTTCTAATTCTAACGTCTATAGTTCTAATTCTAATGTCTATAGTTCTAATTCTAACGTCTATAGTTCTAATTCTAACGTCTATAGTTCTAATTCTAATGTCTATAGTTCTAATTCTAACATCTATAGTTCTAATTCTAACGTCTATAGTTCTAATTCTAATGTCTATAGTTCTAATTCTGACGTCTATAGTTCTAATTCTAACGTCTATAGTTCTAATTCTAACGTCTATAGTTCTAATTCTGACGTCTATAGTTCTAATTCTAATGTCTATAGTTCTAATTCTAACGTCTATAGTTCTAATTCTGATGTCTATAGTTCTAATTCTAACGTCTATAGTTCTAATTCTAATGTCTATAGTTCTAATTCTAACGTCTATAGTTCTAATTCTAACGTCTATAGTACTAATTCTAACGTCTATAGTTCTAATTCTAACGTCTATAGTTCTAATTCTAACGTCTATAGTTCTAATTCTAACGTCTATAGTTCTAATTCTAACGTCTATAGTTCTAATTCTAACGTCTATAGTACTAATTCTGACGTCTATAGTTCTAATTCTGACGTCTATAGTTCTAATTCTAACGTCTATAGTTCTAATTCTAACGTCTATAGTTCTAATTCTGACGTCTATAGTTCTAATTCTAATGTCTATAGTTCTAATTCTAATGTCTATAGTTCTAATTCTAACGTCTATAGTTCTAAT
Source organism: Siphamia tubifer (assembly GCA_020466265.1). Lineage (NCBI taxonomy): Eukaryota > Metazoa > Chordata > Actinopteri > Kurtiformes > Apogonidae > Siphamia > Siphamia tubifer. The sequence goes on from CM035805.1 coordinate 1,456,556, forward strand.
TCTAACGTCTATAGTTCTAACTCTAACGTCTATAGTTCTAATTCTAATGTCTATAGTTCTAATTCTAACGTCTATAGTTCTAATTCTAATGTCTATAGTTCTAATTCTAACGTCTATAGTTCTAATTCTAATGTCTATAGTTCTAACTCTAACGTCTATAGTTCTAATTCTAATGTCTATAGTACTAATTCTAACGTCTATAGTTCTAATTCTAACGTCTATAGTTCTAATTCTAACGTCTATAGTTCTAATTCTAATGTCTATAGTTCTAATTCTAACGTCTATAGTTCTAATTCTAACGTCTATAGTTCTAATTCTAATGTCTATAGTTCTAATTCTAACGTTTATAGTTCTAATTCTAATGTCTATAGTTCTAATTCTAACGTCTATAGTTCTAATTCTGACGTCTATAGTTCTAATTCTAATGTCTATAGTACTAATTCTGACGTAGACACATATTTATATAGTTATTATTCAGACCAACACTAGATACGTATTTTATGTAATTATTTTTCAGACCACCATCATTTGTTGGAAATAAAGTGGTTTGAGTTTGGAGAAGTGGTCTGGTTTTACCTCGTCCTCCTCCTCCTCCAATGTTTACATTCCTCACATATTTCATCTTTCTCTCCAAAAATGGTGTTGAAGAAACCTGTGAACCAGAAAACCTTGGCCTCCTGCAGGGAACTGACCCAGGGTGGTGTTAATGTGATGGTGTCAGGGTGGTGTTAGGGTGGTGGTGTAAGGCTAGAGAGATAAATGTCACCCCCTCCCCACTTACATAGCTCACACCACAATAATGTACATACAATAGATGAATGAATAAATATGTAAAAAGGTTATGGATAAAAGTGAGCTAAAGTACTAAAAACAGCTTTAAATTTAGAACAGAAGAACACGGGTGAGGAATCGGTGGCAGTTGTTAACAGTAGTGGACCAGGTTCAGTGGTTGGGGTTGATACCAGAGGTTGGTCAGCAACCCCTATCCATGACTGTGTTGTTAAAAAATTCTGATGGCTGTAGGGACAAAGTACCTCCTGTGGTGCCCAGTCCTCCTGTGGCGCCCGGTCTTCCAGCGCCATGAGCCGCCCGCTGTGGCTGCTGCGCTGCGCCACCAGGGTGTGGTGCAGGGATGGGGGGTATTTCCCATGATGTCCGTCATCTTGGTCTGCATCCTCCTCTCCACCATGGCCCCCAGTGAGTCCACACACCCACCCAACACAGAGCCTGCCTTCCAGATCAGCCGGTCTAGCCTCCTGCTGTCCTTCTCTGTCACACTGCCTCCCCAACAGACAGACAAAGATAAGAGTTTCTACCTCCACTGACTGGTAAAACATGTTCAGCATCACATCACAGACGTTGAAGGACTTCATCCTCCTCAAGAAGAAGAGCCTACTCTGGCCCTTATTGTAGATGGCATCAGTGTTCACTGACCAGTCAAGTTTACAGTTCAGGCGCACCTCCTCCATGTCCTCTTACCTGCTGGAGTGGTGGCTTAGACCTACGAAAATCAATGATTATTTTCTTGGTGGTCTTTACATTCAGGATTTTTTTTCTCACGCCAGCTACTGAAGGTTTTCACAAGGTCCCTGTACTCTGCTTCCTGTCCATTCCTCACACACGCAGCAGTAGCCGTATCATGCAAGTACTTCTGAATGTGGCAGAACTGTGAGTTATAATTAAAGTCTGATGTGTAGAGGGTGAACAGGTATGGAGCCAGTACAGTTCCCTGTGGGGCCCCAGTGCTACACTCAACCATCCCAGAGACACAGCTCCCCAACCTGACATACTGTGGTCTAAATGGTAAATGGACTGCATTTATATAGTTCTTTTCCACCTTCATGGTGCTCAAAGCACTTTACATTAGCCTCTCATTCACCCATTCACTCACACACTCATGCACCTAAGTCAGGGTTCAGTGTCTTGCCCAAGGACACTTCGACATGTGGACAGCCAGAGCCGGGATGCGAACCGCCAACCTCTTGGTCATTGGGCGACCCACTCTACCAACTGAGCCACAGCCGCCCACTGGTCAGGTGATCAGTGATCCAGGATGTGATTGCGGGTTCTACTCCCATTACTCCAAGCTTCTCTTGGATCAACAAAGGTTGGATGGTGTTAAAAGTGCTTGAGAAGTTGAAGAACATAATCCTCACCTGACTCCCTGGCTCCTGTGGGGACACACCGTATCCTCATATGACCTTTAACCTTTCGCCATTCTGGGCTGATTTTACTTCAAACACCTGAAAAATCCTGTAAATGAAAATGTTTATGTGTAAATGTTTGTCTTTTTTCACCAGAGAGACGAACTGAAGTGTCCAGCTCTGCCCAACGCCTGCACCTGCACCTCTGAGTCCTCTGGCCTCCCTGGACCCCAAGGACCTATGGTAAGAAACACACTAATACCACCTGAAAACCACCACAGGAATACCACCTTAAAACCACCACAGGAATACCACCTTAAAATCACGACAGGAATACCACCTTAAAACCATCTGGGCAAGTCAACACGTCCTGATAACAGACATGAACAAATGAACTGTTTGTATCAGAAAACTGAAAAATAACAGCAGGAATGTAACACAGTTGAACCTCTACATACGATATCCTCTGCTAACGAAAAATCCAAGTTACGAAAATATTTACCTTAATTTTTTGTCTCTGAATATGAAAGAAACCGAAACCTCCCAGACATAAATACAGCACATTCCTATACGTAACTACGTAATTTATGTAAATACGTCACGCACATATCATCCCATTGGCTATGGGGAAGTTACCGATGATGCTTTTCGTTACCCTTTGACCCTCAGTCATCACAGAGTGGCTGCTGTGTCTCCATGGTAACACAGACACTTTAACGGTCATTTCTCCACCAGTGCTTTAGTATCAACAGTTGAGTCTAGCGGTGGTTGGTTCGGCCACTTTGAAAGTAAATATTGTCTACATTGTAACGGCTGTTTTATCCAATCTGTTCGAGCATTATACAGTAAATTTTGCAGTGTTAAATCCACACTTAGAGAGTTTATTTAACTTCTTCTAGAGTGTATTTGGTCCCATTGTCTCCAAATTAACACTGCAAAATCTACAGTGTAGCAGGAATAACCTGGAATAACAGTAGAATAAGTGGGATCATGTACTGACCACACGTTACTATCGTTACTTACAGACATAACTGCACTAGTGTCCAGTGTCAATCACAGGAGTATTTGTCCAATAACGATGATCTTGCAAAGGTTTATTTCCTTAGAAAAGACAAACTAAAGCTTTTGCTGAAGAATGTGGTAGCAGTGAAGACCAAAGCTGTGATCGAACCCATATTTTCAGAAGGTGTGAATGTATAGAAGTGGGAACAAAGGGTGTGTTTTTATCAAATACATACTTGTACTTATTTGAGTTTTGTTGGAAGTGTTAAACATTCCTAGAAGAACGTGTCAGACACAGTCACATGTGCAGAACATTAACATCAACTTCCATCACTAACATCATGTTCATACCTACTGCATGTTTACAAATCTGAACCCTAACCCTGACCCTGACCCTGACCCTGACCCTAATAACACAACGTCACCTTTACTTATAAAATTACTTTGTTCCTCAAGTCTTTTCAGTAAAAGGTGTGATTGGTTCCAAGGCCCCCAATCCTACCCCCTAAACCCCCAATACTACCCCCTAAACCCCCAATCCTACCCCTTAAATCCACAATCCTACCCCCTAAACCCCCAATACTACCCCCTAAACCCCCAATCCTACCCCCTAAATCCACAATCCTACCCCCTAAACCCCCAATACTACCCCCTAAACCCCCAATCCTACCCCCTAAACCCCCAATCCTACCCCCTAAATCCACAATCCTACCCCCTAAATCCACAATCCTACCCCCTAAACCCCCAATACTACCCCCTAAACCCCCAATACTACCCCCTAAACCCCCAATCCTACCCCCTAAAACCCCAATACTACCCCCTAAACCCCCAATACTACCCCCTATATCCTTTAAAAAATATAATCAGAACCCTCACCTCCATCCTCCATCATTAGATCAGTGAATAGAAGAGATGTTTTTTCAGTCCCTGTATCTCCTTCAGTTTCTTTATTCAAAGCAGTAACAGTTTCTCCATCTGGTCATTCAGTGATGACCTCTGACCTCTTTTTTCATATCACACAGATGCCTTTGGAAGGGCTTGATGTTTTTCATTACTTGGATCATTTGTTTACTGGTCTGTGGTCAGTTGGGTCATTAGTTAACTGGTCTGTGGTCAGTTGGGTCATTAGTTAACCAGTCTGTGGTCAGTTGGGTCATTAGTTAACTGGTCTGTGGTCAGTTGGGTCATTAGTTAACCGGTCTGTGGTCAGTTGGGTCATTAGTTGACCAGGCTGTGGTCAGTTGGGTCATTAGTTAACTGGTCTGTGGTCAGTTGGGTCATGAGTTAACCGGTCTGTGGTCAGTTGGGTCATTAATTAACTGGTCTGTGGTCAGTTTGGTCATTAGTTAACCGGTCTTTGTTCAGTTGGGTCATTAGTTAACTGGTCTGTGGTCAGTTGGGTCATTAATTAACTGGTCTGTGGTCAGTTGGGTCATTAGTTAACCGGTCTTTGTTCAGTTGGGTCATTAGTTAACTGGTCTGTGGTCAGTTGGGTCATTAGTTAACCGGTCTGTGGTCAGTTGGGTCATTAGTTAACTGGTCTGTGGTCAGTTGGGTCATTAGTTAACTGGTCTGTGGTCAGTTGGGTCATTAATTAACTGGTCTGTGGTCAGTTGGGTCATTAGTTAACTGGTCTGTGGTCATTTGGGTCATTAGTTAACCGGTCTTTGTTCAGTTGGGTCATTAGTTAACTGGTCTGTGGTCAGTTGGGTCATTAGTTAACTGGTCTGTGGTCAGTTGGGTCATTAGTTAACCGGTCTGTGGTCAGTTGGGTCATTAGTTAACTGGTCTGTGGTCAGTTGGGTCATTAGTTAACTGGTCTGTGGTCAGTTGGGTCATTAGTTAACCGGTCTGTGGTCAGTTGGCTTATTAGTTAACCGGTCTGTGGTCAGTTGGGTCATTAATTAACTGGTCTGTGGTCATTTGGGTCATTAGTTAACCGGTCTTTGTTCAGTTTGGTCATTAGTTAACCGGTCTTTGTTCAGTTGGGTCATTAGTTAACTGGTCTGTGGTCAGTTGGGTCATTAATTAACTGGTCTGTGGTCAGTTGGGTCATTAGTTAACCGGTCTTTGTTCAGTTGGGTCATTAGTTAACTGGTCTGTGGTCAGTTGGGTCATTAGTTAACCGGTCTGTGGTCAGTTGGGTCATTAGTTAACTGGTCTGTGGTCAGTTGGGTCATTAGTTAACCGGTCTGTGGTCAGTTGGGTCATTAATTAACTGGTCTGTGGTCAGTTGGGTCATTAGTTAACTGGTCTGTGGTCATTTGGGTCATTAGTTAACCGGTCTTTGTTCAGATGGGTCATTAGTTAACTGGTCTGTGGTCAGTTGGGTCATTAGTTAACTGGTCTGTGGTCAGTTGGGTCATTAGTTAACCGGTCTGTGGTCAGTTGGGTCATTAGTTAACTGGTCTGTGGTCAGTTGGGTCATTAGTTAACTGGTCTGTGGTCAGTTGGGTCATTAGTTAACCGGTCTGTGGTCAGTTGGGTCATTAGTTAACCGGTCTGTGGTCAGTTGGGTCATTAATTAACTGGTCTGTGGTCATTTGGGTCATTAGTTAACCGGTCTTTGTTCAGTTGGGTCATTAGTTAACCGGTCTGTGGTCAGTTGGGTTATTAGTTAACTGGTCTGTGGTCAGTTGGGTCATTAGTTAACCGGTCTGTGGTCAGTTGGGTCATTAGTTAACCGGTCTGTGGTCAGTTGGGTCATTAGTTAACTGGTCTGTGGTCAGTTGGGTCATTAGTTAACCGGTCTGTGGTCAGTTGGGTCATTAGTTAACCGGTCTGTGGTCAGTTGGGTCATTAATTAACTGGTCTGTGG
>CM035805.1:1467519-1487519 GCA_020466265.1 Siphamia tubifer
ATTTATGGACTGGACTATTTCCACTTGTTTATTAACAGATGAACAGACGACGACTGTGGAAAAGTTTGTTCATGAAATGATGTTTTCACTGTGACTGGGTTTGACAATGGTTTGATCCATTAGATGTTTGACTGATGGATAAATAAATAAGACATATGAGGAAGATGATGGACAGAATCTTCATCTGATCACATGTATCAGGCCCCTCCTTTAAAGCAGATCAGGTGTAGAAAGTTCCAGAAGATTCCACATGGTTAGATAACATCTGGTGACAGTCAGGTTAGGGTTAGCGGGTTAGGGTTAGGGTTAGCGGGTCTAGAGATGAAGACGTCACATCAGAAGTTTCTAAAATTAAAAACCTGAAGATTTAAGAAAGAATTAAAGTGAATTATTTCTGCTGATATTTAAGAAGGAACAGAACTACAATCTACTAGTGTGAGAGTGAAGGAGGACAGGACATCCACACCGGTAGAACCCAACAGAACCACACCAGTAGAACCCAACAGAACCACACCAGTAGAACCCAACAGAACCACACCAGCAGAACCCAACAGAACCACACCAGCAGAACCCAACAGAACCACACCAGTAGAACCCAACAGAACCACACCAGTAGAACCCAACAGAACCACACCAGCAGAACCCAACAGAACCACACCAGTAGAACCCAACAGAACCACACCAGCAGAACCCAACAGAACCACACCAGTAGAACCCAAAAGCAGCTGATAATAAATAAAACTTCAGTTAAGGTTAAGAAAATGTCAGAAAGATGAGATCAGGTTTTTACAAAGGTCAAATAAGGTCACATGATCAGAACACACGAGAAGAGTGAAAATGTTTGTTTATTGAAACTGTTAAAACCTTTAGTTTCCATTTGTTCTGATTAACATCACACTGTTCCTCCCCTCCTCCTCCCCCTTCTTCTTCCTCCTCCTCGTCTTTCCTCCTTCTTCCTCCTCCTCCTTCTTCGTCCTACTCTTCCTCCTCCTCCTCTTCCTCTTCTCCAGGGTGCTCCCGGCAGCAAAGGTCCTCGAGGTGAAAGAGGAGAGTCTGGTCCAGCTGTAAGTAATAATAATAATAATCAGTGTATTAATTAACATGTCCCGCAGCATTGGTCGGGACCTCAGCTGCACGTTGTTTTCGTCACATGCCACCACACGTTGCACATCAACAACCCCCATCCATAAAAAATAAATATATTAAAAATCATCAGAAAAAGTCCCAGGTGTTCTGTCTGTGACATATGTGTATCTGTAGGTGGAGACGAGTGGGAGCATTTTAGCCAATCAGCTGTCAGCATTAGAGGGCGTGGCTGTATCTGGGCAGAAAAACAGAGACAGAGAGAAAGGAGCAGAGTATATGTAACATACTTTATATATATGTGTGTGTGTGTGTGTGTGTGTGTGTGTGTGTGTGTCTATAGGTGACATATGTGTGTGTATGTTGGTCTGTATTTTCCAAGTTTTGTTTTTGCAAAAAAAAGATTATGGGATGGAATGAGAAATATTTCACTAGAGTTTACGTGCCTGCCAAATTTAGTGAGTTTCTGTGCATATTTGTGCACTTTTTGGATTCACCCGTTGTGTGTCACGCAGACACACAGAGCTGACTGGAGTAAAGTCTGTCTGAATGTTAAACCATGCCTCTGAACTACTGTGATTTTTGGTAAAAGTGTAAATAATTGTTGAAAACAAAGTTGATGATGAGTGACAGGAGGGTGTGAGGAACAAGTACATGTACTTTTTATGTGTGTACTGTGAAAAATAAGTGAGTTAGAACAATTTGAAAAACACTGAACTCAACATGAGACAGAAATGATTTTTCCAATAGAAGTCTATTGACAGAAATCCCTGACATCATCCCAAACAGGTTCCTGTCATTTCACTTTAAAAAGAGCTAGATCTTCAAACCCTGGTTTGTTTGAATTCTCACAACCATGGCAACATTTGTGGAAAAGATTGTTTGTCTACTATTTATGGTTTTGCCGTGAGGACGAGTTATTGAGACATTTTTCAGCTTAATTTTGTCTTCTCTCGTGCTCTAGCGATGACATCACCCACTGATAAAAAGTCAGATTTTGGTCTTTTCAGGGTGGATTTACTGAGTTCTCTATCGACAACCGTAAATCACACCCTCATGACAATCACATCCTAAAGACACCACAAAAATGACTGTGTTTGAAAGTTTAAATGAAGTCTGTGCCACAAAGTATGAAGAAGCAGGAGTGTTTTTGTCTGTCCCATTAAGAATGAATGGAGTTTTATTTGGTATAATAATGCGAAATCTGTACGATATATCGGAATTATGAGACCACATGTTTAATCTCTGGGACAATACGAAGAATTTTTCCTATTTACTGCAAAACTCTACGATGTATTGTTTGGGAGTTATAGCCACGTAAACATGACCCATTCATTTCAAATGGACATTTTTGACAGTTTTAACATTTATATTAAATCTGTGAATCATGTTAATACTGACAGAACAACTATAGAGAACAGGACACACAGTTTAGCATCAACATTTATGCTCTATTTACAGTGGCGCAGGACACATATTTTCCAACAGTTTTTTTGTATAATGAAGCATAATAAATATGATGAATAATAACACATTACAAACAAACACACAGAGAATTAATTAATAAATCATTACATTAGTGATTTAATATTAAACAACATTAGACATTTTCTTGGACATTTGGTAAATATTGGACAAATCTCCCCTGGGGGGAGTGGTGGCTCTCCTGACAGTGTCTGCACGGGAGCCATGGACGACAGGATCTGCAGTATCTCGCCTGTGCCGACCTGTGACCCCGGACCACCGCCCCTGCCTGTCTGGACCAGCCCCCCTTCCTGCATTTATAAATGGACGTTCATCTATAGTCTGTCCGTCCATGGGAGTGGATCTGTCCTTCAATGTGGTTCTCCTCAAGATTTCTTCTTTTTCCCACTGGGTTTGGAAGTTTTTTCTGCTGAGAAGGAGGGTCTAAGGACAGGGGGAGGGTCTAAGGACAGAAGGAGGGTCTAAGGACAGGGGGAGGGTCTAAGGACAGAAGGAGGGTCTAAGGACAGGGGGAGGGTCTAAGGACAGAAGGAGGGTCTAAGGACAGGGGGAGGGTCTAAGGACAGGGGGAGGGTCTAAGGACAGAAGGAGGGTCTAAGGACAGGGGGAGGGTCTAAGGACAGGGGATGCTTGGGACTTTTTCATGTATCTCTGTAGTTGATTGTGTTTCTGTAAAGCCCTGTGAGATGACTTTGTTGTGATTGAGGGCTTTATAAATAAAATTTAAATGAAATGAAATGACTGTTGTGACTGTTTTAATCTCAGACTGTTGTGACTGTTTTAATCTCAGACTGTTGTGACTGTTTTAACCTCAGACTGTTGTGACTGTTTTAATCTCAGACTGTTGTGACTGTTTTAACCTCAGACTGTTGTGACTGTTTTAACCTCAGACTGTTGTGACTGTTTTAACCTCAGACTGTTGTGACTGTTTTAACCTCAGACTGTTGTGACTGTTTTAATCTCAGACTGTTGTGACTGTTTTAACCTCAGACTGTTGTGACTGTTTTAATCTCAGACTGTTGTGACTGTTTTAACCTCAGACTGTTGTGACTGTTTTAATCTCAGACTGTTGTGACTGTTTTAACCTCAGACTGTTGTGACTGTTTTAACCTCAGACTGTTGTGACTGTTTTAATCTCAGACTGTTGTGACTGTTTTAACCTCAGACTGTTGTGACTGTTTTAACCTCAGACTGTTGTGACTGTTTTAATCTCAGACTGTTGTGACTGTTTTAACCTCAGACTGTTGTGACTGTTTTAATCTCAGACTGTTGTGACTGTTTTAATCTCAGACTGTTGTGACTGTTTTAACCTCAGACTGTTGTGACTGTTTTAACCTCAGACTGTTGTGACTGTTTTAACCTCAGACTGTTGTGACTGTTTTAACCTCAGACTGTTGTGACTGTTTTAACCTCAGACTGTTGTGACTGTTTTAACCTCAGACTGTTGTGACTGTTTTAACCTCAGACTGTTGTGACTGTTTTAACCTCAGACTGTTGTGACTGTTTTAATCTCAGACTGTTGTGACTGTTTTAATCTCAGACTGTTGTGACTGTTTTAACCTCAGACTGTTGTGACTGTTTTAATCTCAGACTGTTGTGACTGTTTTAATCTCAGACTGTTGTGACTGTTTTAATCTCAGACTGTTGTGACTGTTTTAACCTCAGACTGTTGTGACTGTTTTAACCTCAGACTGTTGTGACTGTTTTAACCTCAGACTGTTGTGACTGTTTTAACCTCAGACTGTTGTGACTGTTTTAACCTCAGACTGTTGTGACTGTTTTAACCTCTGACTGTTGTGACTGTTTTAATCTCAGACTGTTGTGACTGTTTAACCTCAGACTGTTGTGACTGTTTTAATCTCAGACTGTTGTGACTGTTTTAACCTCAGACTGTTGTGACTGTTTTAACCTCAGACTGTTGTGACTGTTTTAATCTCAGACTGTTGTGACTGTTTTAATCTCAGACTGTTGTGACTGTTTTAATCTCAGACTGTTGTGACTGTTTTAATCTCAGACTGTTGTGACTGTTTTAACCTCAGACTGTTGTGACTGTTTTAACCTCAGACTGTTGTGACTGTTTTAACCTCAGACTGTTGTGACTGTTTTAACCTCAGACTGTTGTGACTGTTTTAACCTCAGACTGTTGTGACTGTTTTAACCTCAGACTGTTGTGGTGACTGTTTTAACCTCAGACTGTTTTGACTGTTTTAACCTCAGACTGTTGTGACTGTTTTAACCTCAGACTGTTGTGACTGTTTTAAGCTCAGACTGTTGTGACTGTTTTCATCTCAGACTGTTGTGACTGTTTTAACCTCAGACTGTTGTGACTGTTTTAACCTCAGACTGTTGTGACTGTTTTAATCTCAGACTGTTGTTGTGACTGTTTTAACCTCAGACTGTTGTGACTGTTTTAATCTCAGACTGTTGTGACTGTTTTAACCTCAGACTGTTGTGACTGTTTTAATCTCAGACTGTTGTTACTGTTTTAACCTCAGACTGTTGTGACTGTTTTAACCTCAGACTGTTGTGACTGTTTTAATCTCAGACTGTTGTGACTGTTTTAACCTCAGACTGTTGTGACTGTTTTAACCTCAGACTGTTGTGACTGTTTTAACCTCAGACTGTTGTGACTGTTTTAACCTCAGACTGTTGTGACTGTTTTAATCTCAGACTGTTGTGACTGTTTTAATCTCAGACTGTTGTGACTGTTTTAACCTCAGACTGTTGTGACTGTTTTAATCTCAGACTGTTGTGACTGTTTTAACCTCAGACTGTTGTGACTGTTTTAACCTCAGACTGTTGTGACTGTTTTAACCTCAGACTGTTGTGACTGTTTTAACCTCAGACTGTTGTGACTGTTTTAATCTCAGACTGTTGTGACTGTTTTAACCTCAGACTGTTGTGACTGTTTTAATCTCAGACTGTTGTGACTGTTTTAACCTCAGACTGTTGTGACTGTTTTAATCTCAGACTGTTGTGACTGTTTTAACCTCAGACTGTTGTGACTGTTTTAACCTCAGACTGTTGTGACTGTTTTAATCTCAGACTGTTGTGACTGTTTTAACCTCAGACTGTTGTGACTGTTTTAACCTCAGACTGTTGTGACTGTTTTAATCTCAGACTGTTGTGACTGTTTTAACCTCAGACTGTTGTGACTGTTTTAATCTCAGACTGTTGTGACTGTTTTAATCTCAGACTGTTGTGACTGTTTTAACCTCAGACTGTTGTGACTGTTTTAACCTCAGACTGTTGTGACTGTTTTAACCTCAGACTGTTGTGACTGTTTTAACCTCAGACTGTTGTGACTGTTTTAACCTCAGACTGTTGTGACTGTTTTAACCTCAGACTGTTGTGACTGTTTTAACCTCAGACTGTTGTGACTGTTTTAACCTCAGACTGTTGTGACTGTTTTAATCTCAGACTGTTGTGACTGTTTTAATCTCAGACTGTTGTGACTGTTTTAACCTCAGACTGTTGTGACTGTTTTAATCTCAGACTGTTGTGACTGTTTTAATCTCAGACTGTTGTGACTGTTTTAATCTCAGACTGTTGTGACTGTTTTAACCTCAGACTGTTGTGACTGTTTTAACCTCAGACTGTTGTGACTGTTTTAACCTCAGACTGTTGTGACTGTTTTAACCTCAGACTGTTGTGACTGTTTTAACCTCAGACTGTTGTGACTGTTTTAACCTCTGACTGTTGTGACTGTTTTAATCTCAGACTGTTGTGACTGTTTAACCTCAGACTGTTGTGACTGTTTTAATCTCAGACTGTTGTGACTGTTTTAACCTCAGACTGTTGTGACTGTTTTAACCTCAGACTGTTGTGACTGTTTTAATCTCAGACTGTTGTGACTGTTTTAATCTCAGACTGTTGTGACTGTTTTAATCTCAGACTGTTGTGACTGTTTTAATCTCAGACTGTTGTGACTGTTTTAACCTCAGACTGTTGTGACTGTTTTAACCTCAGACTGTTGTGACTGTTTTAACCTCAGACTGTTGTGACTGTTTTAACCTCAGACTGTTGTGACTGTTTTAACCTCAGACTGTTGTGACTGTTTTAACCTCAGACTGTTGTGGTGACTGTTTTAACCTCAGACTGTTTTGACTGTTTTAACCTCAGACTGTTGTGACTGTTTTAACCTCAGACTGTTGTGACTGTTTTAAGCTCAGACTGTTGTGACTGTTTTCATCTCAGACTGTTGTGACTGTTTTAACCTCAGACTGTTGTGACTGTTTTAACCTCAGACTGTTGTGACTGTTTTAATCTCAGACTGTTGTTGTGACTGTTTTAACCTCAGACTGTTGTGACTGTTTTAATCTCAGACTGTTGTGACTGTTTTAACCTCAGACTGTTGTGACTGTTTTAATCTCAGACTGTTGTTACTGTTTTAACCTCAGACTGTTGTGACTGTTTTAACCTCAGACTGTTGTGACTGTTTTAATCTCAGACTGTTGTGACTGTTTTAACCTCAGACTGTTGTGACTGTTTTAATCTCAGACTGTTGTTACTGTTTTAACCTCAGACTGTTGTGACTGTTTTAACCTCAGACTGTTGTGACTGTTTTAATCTCAGACTGTTGTGACTGTTTTAATCTCAGACTGTTGTGACTGTTTTAATCTCAGACTGTTGTGACTGTTTTAATCTCAGACTGTTGTGACTGTTTTAATCTCAGACTGTTGTGACTGTTTTAATCTCAGACTGTTGTGACTGTTTTAATCTCAGACTGTTGTGACTGTTTTAACCTCAGACTGTTGTGACTGTTTTAACCTCAGACTGTTGTGACTGTTTTCATCTCAGACTGTTGTGACTGTTTTAACCTCAGACTGTTGTGACTGTTTTAACCTCAGACTGTTGTGACTGTTTTAACCTCAGACTGTTGTGACTGTTTTAACCTCAGACTGTTGTGACTGTTTTAACCTCAGACTGTTGTGACTGTTTTAATCTCAGACTGTTGTGACTGTTTTAACCTCAGACTGTTGTGACTGTTTTAACCTCAGACTGTTGTGACTGTTTTAATCTCAGACTGTTGTGACTGTTTTAACCTCAGACTGTTGTGACTGTTTTAACCTCAGACTGTTGTGACTGTTTTAACCTCAGACTGTTGTGACTGTTTTAACCTCAGACTGTTGTGACTGTTTTAACCTCAGACTGTTGTGACTGTTTTAACCTCAGACTGTTGTGACTGTTTTAACCTCAGACTGTTGTGACTGTTTTAACCTCAGACTGTTGTGACTGTTTTAACCTCAGACTGTTGTGACTGTTTTAACCTCAGACTGTTGTGACTGTTTTAATCTCAGACTGTTGTGACTGTTTTAACCTCAGACTGTTGTGACTGTTTTCATCTCAGACTGTTGTGACTGTTTTAACCTCAGACTGTTGTGACTGTTTTAATCTCAGACTGTTGTGACTGTTTTAACCTCAGACTGTTGTGACTGTTTTAACCTCAGACTGTTGTGACTGTTTTAACCTCAGACTGTTGTGACTGTTTTAACCTCAGACTGTTGTGACTGTTTTAACCTCAGACTGTTGTGACTGTTTTAACCTCAGACTGTTGTGACTGTTTTAACCTCAGACTGTTGTGACTGTTGTGACTGTTTTAACCTCAGACTGTTGTGACTGTTTTAACCTCAGACTGTTGTGACTGTTTTAACCTCAGACTGTTGTGACTGTTTTAACCTCTGGCTGTTGTGACTGTTTTAACCTCAGACTGTTGTGACTGTTTTAATCTCAGACTGTTGTGACTGTTTTAACCTCAGACTGTTGTGACTGTTTTAACCTCAGACTGTTGTGACTGTTTTAACCTCTGGCTGTTGTGACTGTTTTAACCTCAGACTGTTGTGACTGTTTTAACCTCTGGCTGTTGTGACTGTTTTAACCTCAGACTGTTGTGACTGTTTTAACCTCAGACTGTTGTGACTGTTTTAATCTCAGACTGTTGTGACTGTTTTAATCTCAGACTGTTGTGACTGTTTTAATCTCAGACTGTTGTGACTGTTTTAATCTCAGACTGTTGTGACTGTTTTAATCTCAGACTGTTGTGACTGTTTTAACCTCAGACTGTTGTGACTGTTTTAACCTCAGACTGTTGTGACTGTTTTCATCTCAGACTGTTGTGACTGTTTTAACCTCAGACTGTTGTGACTGTTTTAACCTCAGACTGTTGTGACTGTTTTAACCTCAGACTGTTGTGACTGTTTTAACCTCTGGCTGTTGTGACTGTTTTAACCTCAGACTGTTGTGACTGTTTTAACCTCAGACTGTTGTGACTGTTTTAACCTCTGGCTGTTGTGACTGTTTTAACCTCAGACTGTTGTGACTGTTTTAATCTCAGACTGTTGTGACTGTTTTAATCTCAGACTGTTGTGACTGTTTTAACCTCAGACTGTTGTGACTGTTTTAACCTCAGACTGTTGTGACTGTTTTAACCTCTGACTGTTGTGACTGTTTTAATCTCAGACTGTTGTGACTGTTTTAATCTCAGACTGTTGTGACTGTTTTAATCTCAGACTGTTGTGACTGTTTTAATCTCAGACTGTTGTGACTGTTTTAATCTCAGACTGTTGTGACTGTTTTAACCTCAGACTGTTGTGACTGTTTTAATCTCAGACTGTTGTGACTGTTTTAATCTCAGACTGTTGTGACTGTTTTAACCTCAGACTGTTGTGACTGTTTTAACCTCAGACTGTTGTGACTGTTTTAACCTCAGACTGTTGTGACTGTTTTAACCTCAGACTGTTGTGACTGTTTTAACCTCAGACTGTTGTGACTGTTTTAACCTCAGACTGTTGTGACTGTTTTAACCTCAGACTGTTGTGACTGTTTTAACCTCAGACTGTTGTGGTGACTGTTTTAACCTCAGACTGTTGTGGTGACTGTTTTAACCTCAGACTGTTTTGACTGTTTTAACCTCAGACTGTTGTGACTGTTTTAACCTCAGACTGTTGTGACTGTTTTAACCTCAGACTGTTGTGACTGTTTTCATCTCAGACTGTTGTGACTGTTTTAACCTCAGACTGTTGTGACTGTTTTAACCTCAGACTGTTGTGACTGTTTTAATCTCAGACTGTTGTGACTGTTTTAATCTCAGACTGTTGTGACTGTTTTAATCTCAGACTGTTGTGACTGTTTTAACCTCAGACTGTTGTGACTGTTTTAACCTCAGACTGTTGTGACTGTTTTAACCTCAGACTGTTGTGACTGTTTTAATCTCAGACTGTTGTGACTGTTTTAATCTCAGACTGTTGTGACTGTTTTAATCTCAGACTGTTGTGACTGTTTTAACCTCAGACTGTTGTGACTGTTTTAACCTCAGACTGTTGTGACTGTTTTAACCTCAGACTGTTGTGACTGTTTTAACCTCAGACTGTTGTGACTGTTTTAACCTCAGACTGTTGTGACTGTTTTAACCTCAGACTGTTGTGACTGTTTTAACCTCAGACTGTTGTGACTGTTTTAACCTCAGACTGTTGTGACTGTTTTAACCTCAGACTGTTGTGACTGTTTTAACCTCAGACTGTTGTGACTGTTTTAACCTCAGACTGTTGTGACTGTTTTAACCTCAGACTGTTGTGACTGTTTTAACCTCAGACTGTTGTGACTGTTTTAATATCAGACTGTTGTGACTGTTTTAATCTCAGACTGTTGTGACTGTTTTAATCTCAGACTGTTGTGACTGTTTTAACCTCAGACTGTTGTGACTGTTTTAACCTCAGACTGTTGTGACTGTTTTAACCTCAGACTGTTGTGACTGTTTTAACCTCAGACTGTTGTGACTGTTTTAACCTCAGACTGTTGTGACTGTTTTAACCTCAGACTGTTGTGACTGTTTTAACCTCAGACTGTTGTGACTGTTTTAACCTCAGACTGTTGTGACTGTTTTAACCTCAGACTGTTGTGACTGTTTTAACCTCAGACTGTTGTGACTGTTTTAACCTCAGACTGTTGTGACTGTTTTAATCTCAGACTGTTGTGACTGTTTTAATCTCAGACTGTTGTGACTGTTTTAACCTCAGACTGTTGTGACTGTTTTAACCTCAGACTGTTGTGACTGTTTTAACCTCAGACTGTTGTGACTGTTTTAACCTCAGACTGTTGTGACTGTTTTAACCTCAGACTGTTGTGACTGTTTTAACCTCAGACTGTTGTGGTGACTGTTTTAACCTCAGACTGTTTTGACTGTTTTAACCTCAGACTGTTGTGACTGTTTTAACCTCAGACTGTTGTGACTGTTTTAAGCTCAGACTGTTGTGACTGTTTTCATCTCAGACTGTTGTGACTGTTTTAACCTCAGACTGTTGTGACTGTTTTAACCTCAGACTGTTGTGACTGTTTTAACCTCAGACTGTTGTGACTGTTTTAATATCAGACTGTTGTGACTGTTTTAATCTCAGACTGTTGTGACTGTTTTAATCTCAGACTGTTGTGACTGTTTCAATCTCAGACTGTTGTGACTGTTTTAACCTCAGACTGTTGTGACTGTTTTAATCTCAGACTGTTGTGACTGTTTTAATCTCAGACTGTTGTGACTGTTTTAACCTCAGACTGTTGTGACTGTTTTAACCTCAGACTGTTGTGACTGTTTTAACCTCAGACTGTTGTGACTGTTTTAACCTCAGACTGTTGTGACTGTTTTAACCTCAGACTGTTGTGACTGTTTTAACCTCAGACTGTTGTGACTGTTTTAACCTCAGACTGTTGTGACTGTTTTAACCTCAGACTGTTGTGGTGACTGTTTTAACCTCAGACTGTTTTGAATGTTTTAACCTCAGACTGTTGTGACTGTTTTAACCTCAGACTGTTGTGACTGTTTTAACCTCAGACTGTTGTGACTGTTTTCATCTCAGACTGTTGTGACTGTTTTAATATCAGACTGTTGTGACTGTTTTAACCTCAGACTGTTGTGACTGTTTTAACCTCAGACTGTTGTGACTGTTTTAACCTCAGACTGTTGTGACTGTTTTAACCTCAGACTGTTGTGACTGTTTTAACCTCAGACTGTTGTGACTGTTTTAACCTCAGACTGTTGTGACTGTTTTAATCTCAGACTGTTGTGACTGTTTTAACCTCAGACTGTTGTGACTGTTTTAATCTCAGACTGTTGTGACTGTTTTTCTCAGTTTGTGTGGGTCTTAATGTGGGTGAAAACACATGTGTTTACAGTGGGAATGTTTTGAAGCTGAACATCTGATTCCACTTTTCTGTCTGTTTTACTCTCCGTCTTCTTCGTCTCTTTTATAACCGTAGCGTACTTGATCGCACCACATAAAGCCCCTCCCCTCCAGTTTTATCTGACGTCCTGTCGCTGTTTCCAGGGATCCGTAGGAACCCGTGGAGAGATGGGTCCACCAGGGCCAATGGGTCTACCTGGACCACAAGGACCCAGTGGATTGTCCATTCCAGGAGAGGTGGTAAGTCCCCCCCCCCCAGCCAGGCACAACTCCCAGCATGCATCAGCACAGTGGGATTATGAGTAGAATCATGATGGGTTCCAGTCTGGTGGCGGAGCTATGGTTTAGAGTCAGGGGGCGGAGCTATGGAACACACACATTCCTTCAGCTCTGACACAAACACACCAGTACTCACAGACACAGGCCGTCACTAAATCACAGGAAGGATTTCCACCTCACACATGATGACTAATCCCTGCAGAGGTCAGAGGTCACCCTAACCCAAAGGTTTGAAGTTTCAGCTGCGAATGAAGGTGATGGTTTTCTAAGGATTCACCTCCTGCTGCCGCACTGAAGGCCCCGCCCCACAACAGACACCATATTATTTTAGCAGATAGTATATACATATATATATATATATATATATATATATATATATATATATATATATAGATACACACAGTAAAAGGTTGTTTATTATTGTTATTTATTGTTCAGATACAGACCCAGCGACACAATTTGTTTCCCCGACACATACCTGATGTAAAACAGCTGCTTCAGTGACACTAGAGCTGAAATATTAGCTAGTGTCAGGTTAGCATGTAGCATCTGTTAAGGAAGAAGACATATGAACTTTAATACTGTGGGGAAAATGTCCCCACGAGGCAGTACTATAGAGAGTAACACTGATATAACACACTTCTACTGCAAAAGTGTTCAAGAACTGCAGTACAAGAACTACCATTCTGTACTGAAGTACAAGAACTACCATTCTGTACTGAAGTACAAGAACTACCATTCTCTATTGTTTTATCCCAAAATAAAACCTCAGTTTAGTGTGTACTGAGTTTAGTGTGTACTGAGTTTAGTGTGTACTCAGTTTAGTGTGTACTTAGTTTAGTGTGTACTTAGTTTAGTGTGTACTCAGTTTAGTGTGTACTGAGTTTAGTGTGTACTCAGTTTAGTGTGTACTTAGTTTAGTGTGTACTTAGTTTAGTGTTAACCTCTGACCTCTGTGTATGTGTGTGTGTGTGTGTGTGTGTGTGTGTGTGTGTTTTTCTTCAGGGTCGTCCAGGACCAAAGGGAGACGCTGGAGACTCAGGTTTACCTGGACACAAGGTCAGTTCACATCTGGATCTAACTACTGGACTGGACTGGCTCTACCGGACCGGAATGGTTTGGGTCTACTGGACTGGACTGGTTCTGATCTGGGTCTACTGGACTGGACTGGACTGATCTGGGTCTACTGGACTGGACTGGTTCTGATCTGGGTCTACTGGACTGGACTGGACTGATCTGGGTCTACTGGACTGGACTGGTTCTGATCTGGGTCTACTGGACTGGACTGGACTGATCTGGGTCTACTTGACTGGACTGGACTGATCTGGGTCTACTGGACTGGACTGGACTGATCTGGGTCTACTTGACTGGACTGGACTGATCTGGGTCTACTGGACTGGACTGGACTGATCTGGGTCTACTGGACTGGACTGGACTGATCTGGGTCTACTTGACTGGACTGGACTGATCTGGGTCTACTGGACTGGACTGGTTCTGATCTGGGTCTACTTGACTGGACTGGACTGATCTGGGTCTACTGGACTGGACTGGACTGATCTGGGTCTACTGGATGGGCTTTTCCAGCTGTAAGGACTCAGAGGGAGGGGTGGGACATGGAAGGGGCGGGACTATAAAAATGACTTCTACATGAAAGTGTCACTGACATGATTTGAACAAATGTTCACGGTTCATGTTTAAAGTTCATTCACTAAAACAAAAGTCACATTCAATTCAATTTTATTCATAAAATCACAACAGTCGTCTCACAGGGTTTTACACAAACAGTCCTTAGCTCCTCCCCTATCGTTAGCTCCTCCCCCTGTCCTTACCTCCTCCCCCTTTCCTTAGACCCTCCCCATATCCTTAGCTCCTCCCCCTTTCCTTAGACCCTCCCCCTATCCTTAGCTCCTCCTTCTCAGCAGTAAAAACTTCCAAACCCAGTGGGAAAAGAATAAATGTTGAGTAGAACCACAGTGAAGGACAGATCCACTCCCATGGACGGACAGACTATAGATGAACGTCCATTTATAAATGATGGGGAGAGGGGGGGTCCATCCACCAGACAGGTGAGGGAGGAGGTCAGGGGTCACAGGTCAGCACAGGCGAGTCAGCGCAGATCCTGTCATCCATGGAGAAGGGGGAGGGGTGGCTCTCCAAACATTGGTGTAAACAGTGGTTTACACCAATGTTTAATGTGTTAACACTGACATGTAGTGTAAAAAACACAGGTTAACACTGACATGTAGTGTAAAAAAACACAGGTTAACACTGACATGTAGTGTAAAAAAACACAGGTTAACACTGACATGTAGTGTAAAAAACACAGGTTAACACTGACATGTAGTGTAAAAAACACAGGTTAACACTGACATGTAGTGTAAAAAACACAGGTTAACACTGACATGTAGTGTAAAAAACACAGGTTAACACTGACATGTAGTGTAAAAAACACAGGTTAACACTGACATGTAGTGTAAAAAACACAGGTTAACACTGACATGTAGTGTAATGAGCTGAACATATCATTGACAGTGCCACCCAGTGGTGTTTATTTACATTACATGCTTCTTATGAAAGGAGGAAGATGACCAAGAAGTTTGGTGTCAAAGGGTTAAATGTAGATTAGATATGAGGGTTCACAGTTACCTCTACCAAACTGTTGAAGTGGACAACAAAGGGTTAAAATGAATAAAAGATAATTTAGTTTTATTTCACAATCATTGGCATCTTTATGTTGAAGTGAATGAAACAAAGCTGATGTTTAAATAAACTAATAAAAGAAGACAGCTGAGTTTAACTGTGAGCGATAGTGTGTGTTTAGGACGATGGAAGGTGGGTGTTTTCAGGTGAGTTAGTCCAAACACATGCTGCTTTAATCAGACACACACACACACACACACACACACACACACACACACACACACACACACACACACACACACACATTTCTTCATAATGGACAATAAAAGTGAATGTGGAATAAATTATGTTCTCTGTAAATACCAATGGGAGGCATCAAAGAGCAGTTAAAGGTACAGGTTTAGAGCTTTAATGTGGTGTGTGTGTGTGTGTGTGTGTGTGTGTGTGTGTGTGTGTGTGTGTGTGTGTGTGTGTGTTGGCAGGGTTCACCTGGTCCTCCTGGACCTGGAGGACCCATCGGACCAGCTGGAGTCAGGGTGAGTACATTTCACATACATTCATTTATTTCATTTGGAGAACTATCTTTTTTTACTGATTATATATATATATATATATATATATATATATATATATATATATATATATATATATATATATATATATATATATATATACTGTATATATAGTGAGAATATTTGTATGTGAGAGTGAGAATGAAATATGGCCTATACGGCCCCTCATAGTATGTGTATGTATGTGTATATGTATGTATGTGTATATTTGTATGTGTATGTATGTGTGCATGTATATATATATATATATATATATATATATATATATATATATATATATATATATATATATATATATATATATACAGATTTTTGCATATGTTTTGAATATTTTATCACTTTGTTTCTAGTTTGTGTTTCCTTGTGTATTTTTGTGTACTTTGACTGTAGACCAGTGTATAACTAATAAAAAAAGAATTGACTGCTGTATTCCATGTTTTATTTCAGGGACCACAGGGAAAGGAGGGACCAGCCGGACCCAGAGGTCCTGCAGGTCCTATGGTGAGTTTAAAAAAATTAAAGGATTTTGGGATTTTATTCTGTGTCATGTGACCAGAATTTCAGATAAATATAAAGTAGCAGTGAATCCATCTCCCATGATGCCTCTGTGCTGCCCAGCTGTTATAGTTGACTGTTTATGGATCAAACTCTTAAACATGTCGTTTTGCGCCAGTATCGAGGCAGAGCTTGGAAACCAATCAGAAACAGGTGTTTGTGTGGGCGGGGCTTTTCTAACCAATCAGAAACAGGTGTTTGTGTGGGCGGGGCTTTTCTAACCAATCAGAAACAGGTGTTTGTGTGGGCGGGGCTTTTCTAACCAATCAGAAACAGGTGTTTGTGTGGGCAGGGCTTCTCTAAACACCTACTTCCTTTCCAGGGTCCTCCAGGATCTCCAGGAATTCCAGGTTCAACAGGACAGGGAGGAAACCCTGGAGACTCTGGTCCACCAGTAAGTGTGCTCCTGGTTCTGGTCCAGATCCTGGTCCAGGTCCTCTGGTTTAGGTCCTCAGGTCCAGATCCTGGTCTAGATCCTCAGTTTGGTCACCACTCATGTTTGTTTTTTTTTTCAGGGTTCCATTGGTCCTAAAGGAGACAAAGGAGAGAGAGTGAGTGTGAAAAAACTGCACATTTACATCCATTCTATCTTCTGTTTTTATTGGTTAGAACAGCTATCAATAATTTTGGCCACGCCCCCTTTCCTCCTGTGCTTTGAACAACTGTCAATCACTTTGGTCACGCCCCTTTTTGTAACCACTCAAGAAATACATGAGAAGAAGAAACAGTGATTTAATAACAAAGGCAAACATGAAGCTAATCTGTTAGCATAGCATGCTAGCTAACACAATTTGGGTGGGGCGTAGACCCTCCCCCTGACCTAACACCCTCCCCTTCCTCTCTCTCATGTCTGTATTTATCCTTTTTTATTTAGGGGGTAGTATTTGGGGCCTTGGAACCAATCAGACCTCTCTCTCTCTCTCGTCATCTGAACCCACTTTATCCTCACTAGGGTCACAGGGGTCACTGTGGGCCTAATCCAGCTACAATGGGTGAAGGCGGGGTCAGAGGTCACCCTGTATGAGTCTCCAGTTCATTGCAGGGCTGAACATATATAGAAAAACAATCACTCTCACATTCACACCTATGGATGATTTAGATTAACTAGTTAACCAGTTAACCTATCAGTGCATGTGTTTGGATGGTGGGAGGAAACCGGAGTACCCGGCAAAAACCCACGCGCACATGGGGAGAACCAGCAAACTCCACACAGAAAGGTCTGGTGTGGGATTCGAACCAGGGTCCTTCTCACTGTGATGCACGAGTGTTAACCACTGCACCACCCTGTTAACTACTGCACCACCCTGTTAACTACTGCACCACCCTGTTAACCACTGCACCACCCTATTAACCACTGCACCACCCTGTTAACTACTGCACCACCCTGTTAACCACTGCACCACCCTGTTAACCACTGCACCACCCTGTTAACTACTGCACCACCCTGTTAACTACTGCACCGCCCTGTTAACCACTGCACCACCCTGTTAACTACTGCACCACCCTGTTAACCACTGCACCGCCCTGTTAATTACTGCACCACCCTGTTAACTACTGCACCACCCTGTTAACCACTGCACCACCCTGTTAACTACTGCACCACCCTGTTAACCACTGCACCACCCTGTTAACCACTGCACCACCCTGTTAACTACTGCACCACCCTGTTAACCACTGCACCACCCTGTTAACCACTGCACCACCCTGTTAACTACTGCACCACCCTGTTAACCACTGCACCACCCTGTTAACTACTGCACCACCCTGTTAACCACTGCACCACCCTGTTAACCACTGCACCACCCTGTTAACTACTGCACCACCCTGTTAACCACTGCACCACCCTGTTAACCACTGCACCACCCTGTTAACTACTGCACCACCTTGTTAACCACTGCACCACCCTGTTAACTACTGCACCACCCTGTTAACCACTGCACCACCCTGTTAACCACTGCACCACCCTGTTAACCACTGCACCACCCTGTTAACTACTGCACCACCCTGTTAACCACTGCACCACCCTGTTAACCACTGCACCACCCTGTTAACTACTGCACCACCCTGTTAACCACTGCACCACCCTGTTAACCACTGCACCACCCTGTTAACTACTGCACCACCCTGTTAACCACTGCACCACCCTGTTAACCACTGCACCACCCTGTTAACTACTGCACCACCTTGTTAACCACTGCACCACCCTGTTAACTACTGCACCACCCTGTTAACCACTGCACCACCCTGTTAACCACTGCACCACCCTGTTAACTACTGCACCACCCTGTTAACCACTGCACCACCCTGTTAACCACTGCACCACCCTGTTAACTACTGCACCACCCTGTTAACCACTGCACCACCCTGTTAACCACTGCACCACCCTGTTAACTACTGCACCACCCTGTTAACCACTGCACCACCCTGTTAACCACTGCACCACCCTGTTAACCACTGCACCACCCTGTTAACCACTGCACCACCCTGTTAACCACTGCACCACCCTGTTAACTACTGCACCACCCTGTTAACCACTGCACCACCCTGTTAACTACTGCACCACCCTGTTAACCACTGCACCACCCTGTTAACCACTGCACCACCCTGTTAACTACTGCACCACCCTGTTAACCACTGCACCACCCTGTTAACTACTGCACCACCCTGTTAACTACTGCACCACCCTTTTACATGTAAAATGTGATTATTAAAAATTCACAATATGAAAACACTTCGGAAACAAATTAATTTTGTAAGTAGAGGAACCACTGTATGTGTTTATATATATATATATATATATACCGTAAATTCCGGACTATAAGCCGCTACTTTTTTCCCAAACTTTCAACCCTGCGGCTTATTCAGTGATGCGGCCAATTTATGTAATTTTTCTAACAGCCGCCAGCGGCGCTCGAGTAGAAAAGGTCAGATTTAGACCGGTGGAATATATGCGTCGAGGAAGACTGAATGAAAAAGGAGGGGCGGAACAAACGCGGGGTGACGGGTTTAAGTGGGAGCGGTAAAGGTGAGGGACAGACAAAAAAAAGGTGAAGAGGGGGTAAAAAGTTGCTTAAAGAAAAACCCGCGGCCAGACCCTGTGGATTATTTTTGCACGTTGGCACGAAGGAGTTTGACCTGAACTCTCTGCCAAAGATTAAAGTTATCGCTGACTCTGCCATAGATGAGGCGAGGCGGCGACCAGCCACCTGTTTGTGGACGCGGCGGACAATAGTGGATATATATTTTTCCCTCCCTTACCTTTGGAAATATAGACTTTTTTTTCCTTGGATTACTTTCAACGGGACCCGGACTCTGCAGGTCTGCATCAAACCTTAAATATCATTTTCCCTTCATTTTACCGGCTGTGATTTTTGGACTGTGGACTTTAATGAAGGACATTTAGTTTCATTCGCGGGACTTGAAGTCGGGTTTGGGTTAATTTTGTGTTTGTGTTACATGTTTTAATGTGGGCACATGCGGCTTATATACAGGTGCGGCTTGTGTATGTACAAAATCGGTTTTCCTCTTAGAATGAGGTGGGTGCGCCTAATAATCAGGTGCGCTCTATAGTCCGGAAATTACGGTATATATATATATATATTAGTCATGTGACATCATGTGGTGTCAGTATAATGTCCAGGTCAGTGGACACACCAGGTCGTAGGAGGTTAAGGGTTAAAGGTGAATATTTAAATACGTCTACTATTAGAACAGTTTGTTCCACTATGTTGTGGGTTTTGAAAATAACAATAATAATGATGTTAATAATAATAAATTATTAAAATAATAAACCATTAAAGAACTTTGGACACATTTGTTCATGTTTTCATTTCCAGGGCGACTTTGCTCCTCAGAACATGATGCGATCCATCGCCCGGCAGGTTTGTGAGCAGATTGTCACCGGTGAGTTTGACCCCGCCCCCTGCCTCGCCCCCCCCACCACTGTTCCTGCCTCTAACGGTTCTGTTCTGTGGGTTCCAGGTCAAATGAGCCGGGTCAACACGCTCCTGAACCAGATCCCCAACGGCATGTACCGCAGCAACAACCCAGGACCTGCCGGACCCCCTGGACCCCCGGGCAGACAGGGACCACGCGGAGAGCCTGGTGCCGCAGGAAGGAACGGCTTCCCCGGAAGTCCAGGTTTACCGGGTCAGCAGGGGGAGAGAGGTACGGTGGAGACCATGGGTTTAGTTCAGTTAGAGATGTGTCCATCTGT
>CM035805.1:1495019-1503320 GCA_020466265.1 Siphamia tubifer
TCTAGAACATTATAGAACAGTGTAGAACATTCTAGAACATTCTAGAACATTATAGAACATTCTAGAACAGTGTAGAACATTCTAGAACA
Source organism: Siphamia tubifer (assembly GCA_020466265.1). NCBI lineage: Eukaryota > Metazoa > Chordata > Actinopteri > Kurtiformes > Apogonidae > Siphamia > Siphamia tubifer. The sequence continues at coordinate 1,495,109 of CM035805.1, forward strand.
TTATAGAACATTCTAGAACATTATAGAACAGTGTAGAACATTCTAGAACATTATAGAACAGTGTAGAACATTCTAGAACATTATAGAACATTATAGAACATTCTAGAACAGTGTAGAACAGTGCACTGTGAAAACATGTCAAATGTCCGCATTTACTTCCTGTTTTCTTTTTCTTCTTGACGTTTTATGGCAGTATTTTAAGTACAGTATACTTACTCCTGCAGTATTTTAAGTACAGTATACTTACTCCTGCAGTATTTTAAGTACAGTATACTTACTCCTGCAGTATTTTAAGTACAGTATACTTACTCCTGCAGTATTTTAAGTACAGTATACTTACTCCTGCAGTATTTTAAGTACAGTATACTTACTCCTGCAGTATTTTAAGTACAGTATACTTACTCCTGCAGTATTTTAAGTACAGTATACTTACTCCTGGTTCACTTTTTAAACACAGCTTCATCTTGTATCTATAAACTCTGTATTTATCACTTTAGTTTTTTTAAGCTTTTACAGTCATCTGTGATTTTTATTATATTTACATGTTTTTTTCTCTGATGTTTGACTTTTTTAAGCAGAATATAGTTGTCATTTTCCTCAGAATGGGCTGCAGATTTAAACATGTGGTGAAACTATAGAAATGGTTTAAACTCTTTGATGTGAATTCACAGCCTTAACTTTCTTATTTATTTCTGAAAATAGAAGAAGAGGCATTTTTCAATAAAACTACTGAAAATTTACTGAACTGTCTGATGGTCTGTTTAATGTTCACACATTACTGAAAAAATACTATCAACAACCTATAAATACTATCAATGTATGTGTTATGCAAAACACATGGATACATTGTTCGTCATATTTATTATTATCCCATTTTCTTATACAAGACACTGGAAAAAAATACAGCTCATTTGTACATTATTGTAAATAGAGCATAAATGTTGATGCTAAACTGTGTGTCCTGTTCTCTATAGTTGTTCTGTCAGTATTAACATGATTCACAGATTTAATATAAATGTTAAAACTGTCAAAAATGTCCATTTGAAATGAATGGGTCATGTTTACGTGGCTATAACTCCCAAACAATACATCGTAGAGTTTTGCAGTAAATAGGAAAAATTCTTCGTATTGTCCCAGAGATTAAACATGTGGTCTCATAATTCCGATATATCGTACAGATTTCGCATTATTATACCAAATAAAACTCCATTCATTCTTAATGGGACAGACAAAAACACTCGTGCTTCTTCATACTTTGTGGCACAGACTTCATTTAAACTTTCAAACACAGTCATTTTTGTGGTGTCTTTAGGATGTGATTGTCATGAGGGTGTGATTTACGGTTGTCGATAGAGAACTCAGTAAATCCACCCTGAAAAGACCAAAATCTGACTTTTTATCAGTGGGTGATGTCATCGCTAGAGCACGAGAGAAGAAAAAATTAAGCTGAAAAATGTCTCAATAACTCGTCCTCACGGCAAAACCATAAATAGTAGACAAACAATCTTTTCCACAAATGTTGCCATGGTTGTGAGAATTCAAACAAACCAGGGTTTGAAGATCTAGCTCTTTTTAAAGTGAAATGACAGGAACCTGTTTGGGATGATGTCAGGGATTTCTGTCAATAGACTTCTATTGGAAAAATCATTTCTGTCTCATGTTGAGTTCAGTGTTTTTCAAATTGTTCTAACTCACTTATTTTTCACAGTACACACATAAAAAGTACATGTACTTGTTCCTCACACCCTCCTGTCACTCATCATCAACTTTGTTTTCAACAATTATTTACACTTTTACCAAAAATCACAGGAGTTCAGAGGCATGGTTTAACATTCAGACAGACTTTACTCCAGTCAGCTCTGTGTGTCTGTGTGTGGAACTACAGGCTGGTTTCCATGACAACAGGGAAAGACCTTTACTCACAGAAAGCTTTAACATAAAATGGAAGCTTAAATAGAAAATGGGAGGAGCTTTAATAGAAGCAACTCAGTCCACAAACAGTGACAAACAGATTCACATATGAAGTGAACAGCAATGGCGCCAATCCAATTCAGAAGATTCTCTCAATGCCTGGAAAAATATCTTAATAAAGTATAATCCATCTTTGCGTACAGCCAAAACTAGATATTACTCATCCATAATAGAAGAAAACCAGAATAATCCTAGATTCCTGTTCAGTACTGTAGCCAGACTGACAAACAGACACACCTCCGTGGAACCAGTTATTCCATCCACGCTCCATTCTGATGATTTCCTGCAGTTCTTTAACAATAAAATATCAACTATTAGAGACAAAATAGACACATTTCTCCCAAATATTAGATCAGAAAAAGCAGTGGTTTCAAACCTAGGCCTTTTAATAAATCCCTCTGTAACACTAAATAATTTCACCACTGTAGACCAAACTGATGTCATATCTATTATCATGTCTTCCAAATCATCACCTGCCTCTTAGATCCAATTACAACTAAACTCTTTAAAGAGATTCTGCCCCTAATTATTAACACTGTCCTAAATATAATTAACACTTCATTAATTACTGGATATGTGCCACAGTCATTTAAATATGCTGTTATTAAACCAATTCTGAAAAAGCCTACCCTAGATCCTGACATTTTAGCCAATTATAGGCCTATATCTAATTTGCCCTTCCTGTCAAAGGTTTTAGAACGAGTAATAGTTAAACAGCTGTGCCAATTCCTGCAGGATAATAGTTTATTTGAACAGTTTCAGTCTGGCTTTCGTGCCCATCATAGCACTGAAACAGCGTTAGTTAAAGTTACTAATGACTTATTATTAGCCGCTGACATGGGATTAATATGGGTCCTGGTGTTATTAGACCTTAGTGCAGCCTTTGACACCATTGACCACAGTATCTTAGTGCACAGATTAGAATGTGATATAGGTATTAGAGGAGCAGCCCTCTGCTGCTTTAAATCATATTTATCTAATCGCTACCAATTTGTTCACATCAACAAACAATCATCGCAGTCCTCCAGAGTTAATTATGGCGTTCCTCAAGGGTCAGTCCTTGGGCCTATTTTGTTTACACTATATATGCTCCCTTTAGGTAACATCATTACAAATCATGGCATTAATTGTCATTGTTATGCAGATGACACACAGCTATATTTATCGATTAAACCTGATCAGACCAGGCAAATAGATAAACTAAGTACATGTGTCCAAGACATAAAGACTTGGATGAGTGACAATTATCTTTTATTGAACCCTGAAAAAACTGAAGTCGTTATAATTGGTCCTAAAAATGCGAGAGACTCCCTAACTGACCACATAGTTACTGTAGACAACTTAAGTGGAACACCCAGTGCCACAGTTAAAAATTTAGGAGTTTTATTTGATCCAGATCTTTCATTCAAAGGGTCAGGGGTCAGAGGTCAGGGCACATTAACCAAACATGCAGAACAGCCTTCTTTCACCTGCGCAACATTAGCCAAAATTAGGAATATTCTGTCTAAAACGACTGCAGAAAAATTAATTCATGCATTTGTTACATCACGATTAGATTATTGTAACTCCTTACTTGTAGCGTGTCCTAAATATTCCCTAAAAAGCTTCAACTGGTTCAAAATGCAGCAGCAAGATTATTAACAGGATCAAATAGAAGAGAACACATCACCCCTGTGCTCCAAACCCTAACCCCTGACCCCTAACCCTATCACCCCTGTGCTCCAAACCCTGACCCCTGACCCCTAACCCTATCACCCCTGTGCTCCAAACCCTTCACTGGCTACCAGTTGAGTTTAGAATTACATTTAAAATCCTCCTCCTTACATATAAAACCATTAATGGTATGGGTTAGGGTTAGAGGTCAGAGGTCAGGGGTTAATGGTATGGGCCCCTCTTATCTTAAAGATGATCTGGTTCCGTACCAGCCCAATAGAACCCTTCGTTCTCAGAATGCAGGTTTATTGAAAGTTCCTAGGGTTTGTAAAAGTACAGTAGGAGCTAGAGCCTTTAGTTACCATGGTTACTGTCTGATGGAGCTAGAGTCTTTAGTTACCATGGTTACTGTCTTATGGAATCATCTTCCCTTTAATATTAAAGACGCAGAAACAGTCTCTACATTTAAAATTAGGTTGAAAACATTCGTGTTTGAGAAAGCCTATGGTCAGGTTAGTTAAAAATGATGTGACTCATATATCATGTATACATGATGTATGAGTCACAGTTCAGTCTAGGCTGCCCTAGGAGTTAGAATGCTGGGGGAAGTACAGACACTGAGTTCTTTCTTCTCTTTCTCTCTCTCACACCTGTTTCTGTCATTTTTATAACCTATCTTTCATACCAAGTCTGTTCATGACTAGTCACCTGGTGTCCCCCCCCCCCCCCCTGGGGGGAGTGGTGGCTCTCCTGACAGTGTCTGCACGGGAGCCATGGACGACAGGATCTGCAGTGTCTCACCTGTGCCGACCTGTGACCCCGGACCACCGCCCCTGCCTGTCTGGACCAGCCCCCCCTCCTTCATTTATACATGGACGTTCATCTATAGTCTGTCCGTCCATGGGAGTGGATCTGTCCTTCAATGTGGTTCTCCTCAAGATTTCTTCTTTTTCCCACTGGGTTTGGAAGTTTTTTCTGCTGAGAAGGAGGGTCTAAGGACAGGGGGAGGGTCTAAGGACAGGGGGAGGGTCTAAGGACAGGGGGAGGGTCTAAGGACAGGGGGAGGGTCTAAGGACAGGGGATGCCTGGGACTTTTTCATGTATCTCTGTAGTTGATTGTGTTTTTGTAAAGCCCTCTGAGACGACTTTGTTGTGATTTAGGGCTTTATAAATAAAATTGTATTGAATAAATACAGTCATAATAAACTATAAATACTATCAGTAATCTATGACTAGTAATCACACAATGTTTAACCCCGCCCCTTTTGTGTCAATGTCCAGTTTCTATGACAACCTGTTCTTGAATTAGAGTCAATATTGTGACTTTGACCTTTCTGCTAAATTTGACCTTTTACAATATTGATACTTTTATTATATGTATATATGTGTCAGTGTGTGTAATATTATGATAATATATCCAGTATTGATTAAGTTATAGTGTGATATGTCTATGTTTGACACAGTGTTACACAAGTTAATTTGGACACATGTCACCTTTGACCTCCAGAGATCTGAAAAACTATTGGTCATAAGTGATAACAAAAAATATTAGAATTGTATAAATCTTCATTCTGCATCGTTTGGTGCTAATCTTAAAATTCTGTGACCCTCTGTTCTGGAGTTATAAACGATAATGTGATTTTGACCTTTTAATTAATTGTGACCTTGACCTTTGACCTTTAATCAGATGGATCATTGCATCTGATGTGCATTAACTATATGTATATGAACATGTAATTTAATGGTGATATCTACAGTATTTATTCAAAGTACAAATATTTATTTAAATGTAAAGAGTATAAAGTACAAATATTCCAGATGAACCCTGTGGTTTAAAGGTTCCTAGTCCAGTCAGTTCATACATGTGTTCATTCCACTCAATCATATCAGGTGATGGTCTGCTGCAGGAAGTCCAAACCTCTACAAACATCTATAAATGACTATAAACGTCTATAAACGACTATAAACGTCTATAAATGACTAAACGACTATAAACGACTATAAACGTCTATAAATGACTATAAACGTCTATAAACGACTATAAACGTCTATAAATGACTAAACGACTATAAACGACTATAAACGTCTATAAATGACTATAAACGTCTATAAATGACTATAAACGACTATAAACGTCTATAAATGACTAAACGACTATAAACGACTATAAACGTCTATAAATGACTAAACGACTATAAACGACTATAAACATCTATAAATGACTAAACAACTATAAACGACTATAAACGTCTATAAATGACTAAACGACTATAAACGTCTATAAACATCTATAAATGACTAAACGACTATAAACGACTATAAATGACTATAAACGACTATAAACGACTATAAACGTCTATAAATGACTAAACGACTATAAACGACTATAAACGTCTATAAATGACTATAAACGTCTATAAACGACTATAAATGACTATAAATGACTAAACAACTATAAACGACTATAAACGTCTATAAATGACTATAAACGTCTATAAATGACTATAAACGACTATAAACGTCTATAAATGACTAAACGACTATAAACGACTATAAACATCTATAAATGACTAAACAACTATAAACGACTATAAACGTCTATAAATGACTAAACGACTATAAACGTCTATAAACATCTATAAATGACTAAACGACTATAAACGACTATAAATGACTAAACGACTATAAACGACTATAAACGTCTATAAATGACTAAACGACTATAAACGACTATAAACGTCTATAAATGACTATAAACGTCTATAAACGACTATAAACGACTATAAATGACTAAACAACTATAAACGACTATAAACGTCTATAAATGACTAAACGACTATAAACGACTATAAACGTCTATAAATGACTATAAACGTCTATAAACGACTATAAATGACTAAACGACTATAAACGACTATAAACGTCTATAAATGACTATAAACGACTATAAACGTCTATAAATGACTAAACGACTATAAACGTCTATAAATGACTAACACTATAAACGACTATAAACGTCTATAAATGACTATAAAACGGTCTATAGAACGTCTTAAAGACTATAAACGTCTATAAACGACTAAAACGTCTATAAATGACTATAAACGACTATAAACGTCTATAAATGACTAAACAACTATAAACGACTATAAACGTCTATAAACGTCTATAAATGACTAAACGACTATAACGACTATAAACGTCTATAAATGACTATAAACGACTATAAACTACTACTAAACGTCTATAAATGACTAAACGACTATAAACGACTATAAACGTCTATAAATGACTATAAACGTCTATAAATGACTATAAATCGTCTATAAACGACTATAAATGACTATAAACGTCTATAAATGACTATAAACGACTATAAACGTCTATAAATGACTAAACGACTATAAACGACTATAAACGTCTATAAATGACTATAAATGACTATAAACGACTATAAACGTCTATAAATGACTAAACGACTATAAACGACTATAAACGTCTATAAATGACTATAAACGTCTATAAATGACTATAAACGACTATAAACGACTATAAACGTCTATAAATGACTAAACGACTATAAACGACTATAAACATCTATAAAATGACTATAAACGTCTATAAACGACTATAAATGACTATAAACGACTATAAACGTCTATAAATGACTAAACGACTATAAATGTCTATAAATGACTAAACGACTATAAACGACTATAAACGTCTATAAATGACTATAAACGACTATAAACGACTATAAACGTCTATAAATGACTAAACGACTATAAACTACTATAAACGTCTATAAATGACTATAAACGTCTATAAACGACTATAAACGTCTATAAACGACTAAACGTCTATAAATGACTATAAACGACTATAAACGTCTATAAATGACTAAACGACTATAAACGACTATAAACGTCTATAAATGACTATAAACGACTATAAACGACTATAAACGTCTATAAATGACTAAACGACTATAAATGACTATAAACGTCTATAAACGACTATAAATGACTAAACGACTATAAACGACTATAAACGTCTATAAATGACTATAAACGTCTATAAATGACTAAACGACTATAAACGTCTATAAATGACTAAACGACTATAAACGACTATAAACGTCTATAAATGACTATAAACAACTATAAACGACTATAAATGTCTATAAATGACTAAACGACTATAAACGACTATAAACGTCTATAAATGACTATAAACGTCTATAAACGACTATAAACGTCTATAAACGACTAAACGTCTATAAATGACTATAAACATCTATAAACGACTATAAATGACTAAACGACTATAAACGTCTATAAATGACTAAATGACTATAAACGACTATAAACGTCTATAAATGACTAAACGACTATAAACGACTATAAACGTCTATAAATGACTATAAACGACTATAAACGACTATAAACGTCTATAAATGACTAAACGACTATAAAACGACTATAAACGTCTATAAATGACTATAAACGTCTATAAACGACTATAAACGTCTATAAACGACTATAAACGTCTATAAATGACTATAAACGACTATAAACGACTATATAAA
>CM035805.1:1503420-1580920 GCA_020466265.1 Siphamia tubifer
GCCACACTATCCCACAAAAACAAAACAAGAGGCCAACCATCATAATCAAATTTGTGAACAGAAAACATAAAATTGAGGTGCTAAAGCTTGCAAAGAAACTGAAGGGAACAGGAGTATACGTAAACGAGCATCTCACAAAGAGAAATGCTGAAATCGCACGGCAGGCAAGACTCCTGAAGAAGGAAAAGCGCATTCAAGACACTTGGACAAGGAACTGTAAGGTATTCATACGACTCAATGGTACACCAGAACAGGCCAAAGTCATTGGTGTCAGAGACATCAAGGATCTTGAGAGATATAAGTGAAAAATGATGAGTTAATGGAGAAATGTCTTTTTTGTTTGTTTGTTTATTTGTGTGATGTGATACATGTGGGGAATAATACTTGGGCATGATAATGAGTGAACACACAAAGTTAAAATCTTTTGATTTTCAAGATCACAGGTTTTATGAGTTAGAAAATGGCATTGATCCGGACATTCATTTCTATCAGAATGTTAATATGACCTGTGAATATTATTCTGAGGAAGAGTTAAATACTAAAATGAAGGGTTTTTCATTGATCCACTTTAACAGCAGGAGTCTTTACAGTAATTTTACTAAAATTAAAGACTATCTTAAACAGTTCCAAGAAAAGTTTACTGTGGTAGCAATTTCAGAAACATGGTTGAGTAATGATAAAGAGCTGGAGGATGGACTAGAGGGATATGAAATGTTTTGGCAAAACAGAGTGAACAGAAGGGGAGGGGGTGTTGCTATATTGTAGTTTTGGGTTTCAAATGTAAAGTTATCAGCAACATGACAGCTGTAATTGATGATCTGATGGAACGTTTGACCATTGAAATTAAGGTGGAAAGAGCCAAAAACATATCAGTTAGCTGTATTTATCGCACACCAGGATCCTGCATTGATCATTTTAACACAAGGATTTTGGATATACTTGAAAAACACAAAGAGAAGGTGACTTTTGTTTGTGGTGACTTTAACATTGATTTACTAAAGTCAAATGATCATAAGAAAACTGCTGAATTTATTGATACTATGTTTAGTTTTGGTTTCTATCCATTGATCTTAAAGCCCAGCAGGATAACTAAGGACAGTGCTACTTTGATTGATAATATTTTTGTAAATATAACTAATGGGAATATAAATAGTGGACTGTTGGTGACAGATGTCAGTGATCATTTGCCTGTTTTTGCAGTTCTTGAAGGGAACAATAATTTTAATTTTTCAGAGAAAGTTCAGACTCATTATTCAGGTAGAGTGAAAACACCAGAAGCAATTGCAGCTCTTAAAACGGGATTAGCAAATCATGACTGGCATGAAGTTTATGTGGAGGATACCAATGATGCTCACAATGCATTTTTGGATACATTTATGACACTTTATGACAGATATTGTCCAGTGAAAAAGTTTACACAGAATTCTAAAAACAGGAGAAAATCATGGTTAACAAAGGGACTGGAGAAGGCTTGTAAAAAGAAAAACAAGCTATATATGGAATTTTTTAAAGCATCGAACAAAGGAAAAGGAGGATAATTATAAAAAATATAGAAATAGACTGACATCTATTGTGCGATGTCAAAAGAAGATGTATTATGAACAATTGTTTCAAAAATATAAAAGGAATATTAAGGCTACCTGGAGTGTATTGAATAAGGTGATCAAAAATCGTAATGATAGGTGTTTTCCAACAAATATTGTTAAGAGTGACAATTCAGTGACTGAGGATATTGAGAGCATGGTTAATGAGTTCAACGATTACTTTGTTAATGTAGGTCCTAACTTAGCAAAAGAGATTCCCCTCATAGGTGGAAAAGATGAAACCTTTAATTTAACTTTCAATAAATGTAACACCATGTTTCTTGGGGGAGTTTGTGAAAGTGACATTTTAGAAGTGGTAAAAGAATTCAAGAGCAAAAAATCCACTGACTGTAATGATTTAAATATGTCACTTATAAAAGAGGTTATTTTTTGTGTCCTTGAGCCATTAACATATATCTGTAATAAATCTTTTCAAACTGGTATTTTTCCAGATAAGATGAAAATAGCCAAAGTGATCCCAATCTATAAAAATGGAAATAAGCAATTTGTGTCAAATTACAGACCAGTTTCTTTACTGCCTCAATTTTCTAAAATTCTTGAAAAATTGTTTGTAAAGAGATTAGATTCCTATATTGAGAAATATGATTTATTGAATGACCATCAGTATGGGTTTAGGAGCAATTGCTCAACATCATTAGCAGTGATGGAATTCGTAGAAAATATTGCAACAGTTGTAGATAATAAGCAGTTTGGAGTAGGTGTGTTTATTGATTTGAGTAAAGCATTTGATACGATCGATCACTCTTTACTTCTACAGAAATGTGAGCGGTATGGTATAAGAGGTATAGCACAACTTTGGTTACGAAGTTACTTAAATAATAGGTTTCAATATGTGAGCATAGATGATATTAAGTCTCATCTTAAGCATGTAACCTGTGGAGTTCCACAAGGCTCAGTGTTGGGACCAAAGTTATTTATACTTTATATAAATGATATTTGTACAGTAAGTGATAAATTAAAATATGTTGTGTTTGCAGATGATACCAATTTATTTTGTTCTGGAGGGAACATAAAGGAGTTGTTAAAAACTGTAGAATTAGAATTGATGAAATTAACCAAATGGTTTGCTTTAAATAAACTATCGCTAAATGAAAGTAAAACTAAATTTATGTTGTTCGGTGGTAAACGGACTAACATTGAGGTAAAACTGAATTTAAACAATGTTGAAATTGAAAGAGTATATGAAACTAAGTTTTTGGGAGTAATAATAGATGATAAAGTTTGTTGGAAGCCGCACATAAAACATGTAAAACAGAAATTATCCAAGTCTATTTCTATTCTTTACAAAACAAGAGATTTATTGAATAAAAGCTGCCTTCATTTGCTGTACTTTTCACTTGTGATGCCTTATATGACATACTGTGCTGAAATTTGGGGAAATACATACAAAACGAACCTAGATCCAATAATTAAACTGCAGAAAAGGGCTATTAGGATAATAAATGGAGTTGGATATCGTGATTCTACAAATCAGCTTTTTATAAGATCACGCACATTAAAATTTTTGGACATTGTATATTCAAAAACATTAGAAATTATGTTTCGAGTGGTAAATAAGACAATTCCAGTTTGTATTCAAAAAATGTTTAAGCTCAGGCAGGTGGTTTATAATTTAAAGGGGTTGTTAATGTTTGAAACTCACAAAGTCAGAACTAATCTAAAGTACAGATGTGTGTCAGTTTTGGGTGTAAAATTATGGAATGGATTGAACAATGAAATAAAAATGTGTAATTCTATGTTAGTCTTCAAGAAGACTTTAAAATTTAATATTATCGAAAGTTATAATGAAATTTGATGATTTGAATTAATTTTAATGACTTCAATTCAGTTTTTCTGTTTAAGTTATCATGTGTTTGTAATGATGTACTAGTACTGATGTTTTTATTGTGAATTATTCAGTTAATCCTCTGATGGTATAGGATAGGCAAAAATAAGCCTTGGGGCTTCAGCCTACTCCTTTTTCGGTTGCTATCTGATAAATTCTTTTGTAAAAATATGATTTTATTTTTGTTTTTAAACCGAAATAAAGCATTCATTCATTCATGCATTCATTCAAAAACGACTATAAATGACTATAAACATCTATAAACGACTATAAACATCTATAAACGACTATAAACGTATATAAACATCTATAAACGACTATAAACATCTATAAACGACTATAAACGTATATAAACATCTATAAACGTCGATAAACGTCTATAAACGACTATAAACGACTATAAACGACTATAAACGTCTATAAACGACTATAAACGACTATAAACGACTATAAATAGGGCGGCTGTGGCTCAGTTGGTAGAGTGGGTCGCCCAATGACCGAGAGGTTGGCGGTTCGCGTCCCAGCTCTGGCTGTCCACATGTCGAAGTGTCCTTGGGCAAGACACTGAACCCTGACTTAGGCCCCCAGTAGGACTTACTGTAAACCTTAGAAACCTACTGGTGTATGAGTGTGTGTGTGAATGGGTGAATGAGAGGCTAATGTAAAGAACTTTGAACCATGAAGGTGGAACAGAACTATATAAATGCAGAACATTTACCATTTAAACGTATATAAATGACTATAAATGTATATAAACAACTATAAACGACTATAAACGACTAAACGACTATAAACGACTATAAACGTCTATAAACGACTATAAACGACTATAAACGTCTATAAACGTCTATAAACGACTTTAAACGTCTATAAACGTCTATAAACGTCTATAATCGACTATAAACATATAAAAACGACTATAAATGACTATAAACGACTATAAACGTATATAAACATCTATAAACGACTAAACGACTATAAACGACTATAAACGACTATAAACGACTATAAACGACTATAAACGTCTATAAACGTCTATAAACGACTATAAACGACTATAAACGACTATAAACGACTATAAATGACTATAAACGACTATAAACGTCTATAAACGACTATAAACGTCTATAAACGTCTATAAATGACCATAAACGACTATAAACGTCTATAAACGACTTTAAACGTCTATAAACGACTATAATCGACTATAAACATATAAAAACGACTATAAATGACTATAAACGACTATTAAACGTATATAAACATCTATAAACGACTAAACGACTATAAACGACTATAAACGACTTTAAACGTCTATAAACGACTATAATCGACTATAAACATATAAAAACGACTATAAATGACTATAAACGACTATAAACGTATATAAACATCTATAAACGACTAAACGACTATAAACGACTATAAACGACTATAAACGTCTATAAACGACTATAAACGTCTATAAATGACTAAACGACTATAAACGTCTATAAAAATCTATAAACGACTATAAACTACTATAAACGACTATAAACATCTATAAATGACTATAAACGACTATAAACGAATATAAACGTCTATAAACATCTATAAACGACTATAAACGTATATAAACGCCTATAAACTACTATAAACGACTATAAACATCTATAAACGACTATAAACGTATATAAATGCCTATAAACTACTATAAACGACTATAAACAACTATAAACTACTATAAACATCTATAAACGACTATAAACGACTATAAACGACTATAAACGTCTATAAACGTCTATAAACGACTATAAATGTCTATAAACGACTATAAACGACTATAAACGACTATAAACGTATATAAACGACTATAAACGACTTTAAACGTCTATAAACGACTATAAACGTATATAAACGACTATAAACGACTATAAACGACTATAAACAACTATAAACTACTATAAACATCTATAAACGACTATAAACGACTATAAACGACTATAAACGACTATAAACGTCTATAAATGACCATAAACGACTATAAACGACTATAAACGTCTATAAACGACTTTAAACGTCTATAAACGACTATAATCGACTATAAACATATAAAAACGACTATAAATGACTATAAACGACTATAAACGTATATAAACATCTATAAACGACTAAACGACTATAAACGACTATAAACGACTATAAACGACTATAAACGTCTATAAACGTCTATAAACGACTATAAACGACTATAAACGACTATAAACGACTATAAATGACTATAAACGACTATAAACGTCTATAAACGACTATAAACGTCTATAAACGTCTATAAATGACCATAAACGACTATAAACGTCTATAAACGACTTTAAACGTCTATAAACGACTATAATCGACTATAAACATATAAAAACGACTATAAATGACTATAAACGACTATAAACGTATATAAACATCTATAAACGACTAAACGACTATAAACGACTATAAACGACTTTAAACGTCTATAAACGACTATAATCGACTATAAACATATAAAAACGACTATAAATGACTATAAACGACTATAAACGTATATAAACATCTATAAACGACTAAACGACTATAAACGACTATAAACGACTATAAACGTCTATAAACGACTATAAACGTCTATAAATGACTAAACGACTATAAACGTCTATAAAAATCTATAAACGACTATAAACTACTATAAACGACTATAAACATCTACATCTATAAATGACTATAAACGACTATAAACGAATATAAACGTCTATAAACATCTATAAACGACTATAAACGTATATAAACGCCTATAAACTACTATAAACGACTATAAACATCTATAAACGACTATAAACGTATATAAATGCCTATAAACTACTATAAACGACTATAAACAACTATAAACTACTATAAACATCTATAAACGACTATAAACGACTATAAACGACTATAAACGTCTATAAACGTCTATAAACGACTATAAATGTCTATAAACGACTATAAACGACTATAAACGACTATAAACGTATATAAACGACTATAAACGACTTTAAACGTCTATAAACGACTATAAACGTATATAAACGACTATAAACGACTATAAACGACTATAAACAACTATAAACTACTATAAACATCTATAAACGACTATAAACGACTATAAACGTCTATAAATGACTATAAACGTATATAAACGACTATAAACGTCTATAAACGACTATAAACGTATATAAACGACTATAAACGACTATAAACGACTATAAACGTATATAAACATCTATAAACGACTATAAACGACTATAAACGACTATAAACGTCTATAAACGACTATAAACGTATATAAACGACTATAAACGACTATAAACGTCTATAAACGACTATAAACGACTATAAACGTATATAAACATCTATTAACGACTATAAACGACTATAAACGACTATAAACGACTATAAACGACTATAAACGACTATAAACATCTATAAACGACTATCAACGACTATAAACGACTATAAACGACTATAAACGACTATAAACGTCTATAAACGTCTATAAACGAATATAAACGACTATAAACGTCTATAAACGTCTATAAACGACTATAAACGACTATAAACGAATATAAACGACTATAAACGACTATAAACGAATATAAACGTCTAGAAACGTCTATAAACGACTATAAACGACTATAAATGACTATAAACGACTATAAACGACTATAAACATCTATAAACGACTATAAACGAATATAAACGACTATAAACGTATATAAACGACTATAAACGACTATAAACGAATATAAACGACTATAAACGACTATAAACGTATATAAACGACTATAAACGACTATAAACGGCTATAAACGACTATAAACGTCTATAAACGACTATAAACGTATATAAACGACTATAAACGACTATAAACGTCTATAAACGACTATAAACGACTATAAACGTATATAAACATCTATTAACGACTATAAACGACTATAAACGACTATAAACGACTATAAACGACTATAAACATCTATAAACGACTATAAACGACTATAAACGACTATAAACGACTATAAACGTCTATAAACGTCTATAAACGAATATAAACGACTATAAACGTCTATAAACGTCTATAAACGACTATAAACGACTATAAACGAATATAAACGACTATAAACGACTATAAACGAATATAAACGTCTAGAAACGTCTATAAACGACTATAAACGACTATAAATGACTATAAACGACTATAAACGACTATAAACGAATATAAACGACTATAAACGTATATAAACGACTATAAACGACTATAAACGAATATAAACGACTATAAACGTATATAAACGACTATAAACGACTATAAACGAATATAAACGACTATAAACGTATATAAACGACTATAAACGACTATATGTACTTTGTTATACTCCAGTAGTCGTACTTTGTTACACTCCAGTAGTCGTACTTTGTTACACTCCAGTAGTCGTACTTTGTTACACTCCAGTAGTCGTACTTTGTTACACTCCAGTAGTCGTACTTTGTTACACTCCAGTAGTCGTACTTTGTTACACTCCAGTAGTCGTACTTTGTTACACTCCAGTAGTTGTATTTTGTTACACTCCAGTAGTTGTATTTTGTTACACTCCAGTAGTTGTACTTTGTTACACTCCAGTAGTTGTACTTTGCTACACTCCAGTAGTTGTACTTTGTTACACTCCAGTAGTCGTACTTTTGCTTCAGTAAAGTATTTGAATCAGTACTTCTACTTTTACCAGGGTACTTTTCCACACCAATAGCTGTACTTGTACTGTAGTACAGAATGGGAGTACTTTGACCACCTCAGGGTGTTTCCAGATGGTGGGGGGTGGGGGGCGGTCCCTGATCACGTGTCGTACATCAGCTGTTTCCAGACGTGTGGTTCTGGGGTTTTAATGTCGTAGTGGAAAAACTGCAGCACATGTGTCGGAGGCTGATGGAAAATGATATCACTGTGGACCATTACCCATCAGCCCCCTGTCCCACTGCAGCCCACCGCTCTGGTCAGTCCTCTACCCACCCCTACAGTCCTCTACTGTAGGGGACAGCACCATGCTACATCAGAGAGCTAACAGTGAGAGACGGCACACTACCAGCAGGATGAGGGAGAATAACAGGCCGCCCCAGCAGCAACAAGTAAGTCAACCAACTACTGTGATAGTAGGAGACAGAGCTGTGAAGAACATCTACCTTGGTAAAAGAAATACCAGTAAATACTGCTTCCCTAAGGAGATGACCTGGGAAATAACTGCAAAAATCCCAGAAATCCTGTCCACAAACAAAACCGCAAACAAGATCATAATTCATGCAGGAGAAAATGACATTTCGCGACGACAGACAGAAACGCTGAAACAGGATTTTGCTGAACTACTGAAACTGCTGAGTGCCAGAGTCAATCACTTTAGCACCAACCACCACAGCCTTAAAGACCAGAAAGGCTCCCCAAACCGCTGCTCCCCTTCCACTGACCACGACTGCTCCTCCAAAGACTACCACGGCCTCAATGACCACCAGGGCTCGGATGACCACCAGAGCCTGTACCCCTCCTCCATCAACTACAGTAGCAACACAGACAACCACCGTCGCCCCACAAACATCAAAGACCACCAGGGCTTCACAGCCTCCTCCTCCACCGACCACCGCTGCTCCTCCAAAGACTACCCCTCAGCTACAGTGGCAACGGAGACTGTCGTGGCCCCACCCAACAAGACCATGTGGGACAACGGCTATAATCAATTCAATTTCAATCAATTTGACTTTATTTGTCTCCCTTGGAAGAAATTCACATTGGATCAGGCTCCACACCACAAACAGAAAAACACATGACATCCATACACAGATATAAATGGTAAATGGACTGCACTTATATAGTTCTTTTCCACCTTCATGGTGCTCAAAGCGCTTTACATTAGCCTCTCATTCACCCATTCACACACACATTCATACAATAACAATACAGCACATTACATAATAATAATAATAAGTGCTTTACATTTGTGCATCCCCACCATTCATCCCACACATCCTCACATGTGACTGTTTAGCAGCTTTACAGAGACAGGAATGAAAGAGTTTTTGTAGTGGTTGTATTTGCATAGAGGAACTCTGTATGAGCTCATACTCAGAGTAGAACACATGTGTGGGGTCACTAATGATGTTAGGGACCTGTCTCTCTAAAGCCTGTTCGTAGATTTGCTGTGGGTTTTGAGGAACAGGGGCTCCAATGATCTTGCCTGCTGCTTTTACAAGATTGAAAATTTGTGTTTTAGATTTAACGAGTAGGTTCCCAAAGCAACTTGTGATTCCGTATCTGATCACTAACTCTATAGCCGCTCGATAGAAAATGAGCATGATGTTACAACAGACACCATATAATCTGAGCCTGTACAGGAAGTGGAGGCGCTGGTGGACTTTGCTGCAGACTGTGGTGACCTGTGTGTGCTAGCTCAGGTCACGGTCAATGTGAACTCCTAAATATCTAAAGGAGTTCACCTGTTGTATTTCCTGACCATGAATGTGAACGGGGTGTGGTCCCTCCCTGATCTGAGGTCAATGATTCTTTCTACTGTTTTACTAGGATTTATCTGGAGTTTGTGTTCATCACACCAGGTAACGAAATTTGTTACAGCTGCACTGTGGATGCTAGGATTTGATTGATTATCCGACAAACTGAGTAAAACTGTATCATCCGAGTATTTCAACACGACTTGGTTTGGTGATGTGCACACACAGTCATTTGTGTAAAAAATGAAAAAAAAAAGGTGAGCTTACAGAGCCCTGTGGGGCGCCAGTGCTGCAAATGTCTATTTCAGACAGAGTTGAAATAAATTTGACTTATAGGAGCTGGTGGATATGTCACAGGATGGACCCAGCGCATCACTATCAACACCTGAGGAAGAACAAACTCCAAAAACCCCGAACCTCCCTCCCACCCCATTCGTTCAAATCCAGGATGACCAAATTAATAAATGCCGGTCTCACTATGGTAGCATGCCCACAGCTACTGTGCCCAGAACCTTCGCACCTCTAACATACTCTATCTACTCCATCGGCCAGTCCCAAACTAAAGCCCAAATCATCAAAGACCAAACTCCCACCATCACCCCCAGTTCCACCACGAACTATGCAGACAAACAACTGTGGGACTTCAGATCTGAGCAGACTCGCCCCGGTCACCGGGCAACTTCTATTAGAAGACTCTGTGCTGGTTGTTATGGCCAGCCCGACTACCGTGGCAGGGCATCCACACTGTCACGGACCACAAAGCCACATCCACACCCTGTCAGGACGACATCGGCTTCCTAAATGAGCTGAACAGCTTCTTCGGAAGGTTTGAGGCTCTGAACAATAGACCAGCAAGGAAAGCCACCCTCCACCCCGACAAACAGGCACTCAGGCTCGAAACCACTGCAGTGCGGAGAGCCCTGAGAAAGGTTAATGCACGGAAAGCTGCAGGCCCGGACAACATTCCAGGGCGGCTGATAAAGGAATGTGCAGACCAGCTGGCCCATGTGCTCACGGACATTTTCAACATCTCGCTGAACCAGGCTGTCGTCCCCCCATGTTTCAAGTCAGCCACAATAATCCCAGCGCCTAAGAAACCAGCCGTCACATGCCTTAACGACCTTCGCCCCGTTGCACTCACACCCATCATCATGAAGTGCTTCGAGAGGGTTGTGAAGGACCACATCATCTCCATACTCCCCCCATCACTTGACCCCCACCAATATGCATACCAGCAAAACCGCTCCACTGAGGATTCAATTCAATTCAATTCAATTTTATTTATAAAGCCCTAAATCACAACAAAGTCGTCTCAGAGGGCTTTACAAAAACATAATCAACTACAGAAATACATGAAAAGTCCCAGGCATCCCCTGTCCTTAGACCCTCCCCCTGTCCTTAGACCCTCCTTCTCGGCAAGAAAAAACTTCCAAACCCAGTGGGAAAAAGAAGAAATCTTGAGGAGAACCACATTGAAGGACAGATCCACTCCCATGGACGGACAGACTATAGATGAACGTCCATGTATAAATGAAGGAAGGGGGGGCTGGTCCAGACAGGCAGGGGCGGTGGTCCGGGGTCACAGGTCAGCACAGGCGAGATACTCCAGATCCTGTCGTCCATGGCTCCCGTGCAGACACTGTCAGGAGAGCCACCACTCCCCCTAGGGAGGGAGGGGGGAAAGGGGACACCAGGTGACTAGTCATGAACAGACTTGGTATGAAAGATATGTTATAAAAATGACAGAAACAGGTGTGAGGGAGAGAAAGAGAAGAAAGAACTCAGTGTCTGTACTTCCCCCAGCATTCTAACTCCTAGGGCAGCCTAGACTGAACTGTGACTCATACATCATGTATACATGATATATGAGTCACATCATTTTTAACTAACCTGACCATAGGCTTTCTCAAACAGGAATGTTTTCAGCCTAATTTTAAATGTAGAGACTGTTTCTGTGTCTTTAATATTAAAGGGAAGATGATTCCATAAGACAGTAACCATGGTAACTAAAGGCTCTAGCTCCTACTGTACTTTTAGAAACCCTAGGAACTTTCAGTAAACCTGCATTCTGAGAACGAAGGGTTCTATTGGGTTGGTATGGAACCAGATCATCTTTAAGATAAGAGGGGCCCATACCATTAACCCCTGACCTCTGACCCCTAACCCTAACCCATACCATTAATGGTTTTATATGTAAGGAGGAGGATTTTAAATTTAATTCTAGACTCAACTGGTAGCCAGTGAAGGGTTTGGAGCACAGGGGTGATAGGGTTAGGGGTCAGGGGTCAGGGTTTGGAGCACAGGGGTGATGTGTTCTCTTCTATTTGATCCTGTTAATAATCTTGCTGCTGCATTTTAAACCAGTTGAAGCTTTTTAGGGAATATTTAGGACACGCTACAAGTAAGGAGTTACAATAATCTAATCATGATGTAACAAATGCATGAATTAATTTATTTTGGCTAATGTTGCGCAGGTGAAAGAAGGCTGTTCTGCAAGTTTGGTTGATGTGCCCTGACCTCTGACCCCTGACCCTTTGAATGAAAGATCTGGATCAAATAAAACTCCTAAATTTTTAACTTTGGCACTGGGTGTTACACTTAAGTTGTCTACAGTAACTATGTGGTCAGGTAGGGAGTCTCTCGCATTTTTAGGACCAATTATAACGACCAGTTTTTTCAGGGTTCAATAAAAGATAATTGTCACTCATCCAAGTCTTTATGTCTTGGACACATGTACTTAGTTTATCTATTTGTCTGGTCTGATCAGGTTTAATCGATAAATATAGCTGTGTGTCATCTGCATAACAATGAAAATTAATGCCATGATTTCTAATGATGTTACCTAAAGGGAGCATATATAGTGTAAACAAAATAGGCCCAAGGACTGACCCTTGAGGAACGCCATAATTAACTCTGGAGGACTGCGATGATTGTTTGTTGATGTGAACAAAATGGTAGCGATTAGATAAATATGATTTAAACCAGCAGAGGGCTGCTCCTCTAATACCTATATCACATTCTAATCTGTGCACTAAGATACTGTGGTCAATGGTGTCAAAGGCTGCACTAAGGTCTAATAACACCAGGACCCATATTAATCCCATGTCAGCGGCTAATAATAAGTCATTAGTAACTTTAACTAATGCTGTTTCAGTGCTATGATGGGCACGAAAGCCAGACTGAAACTGTTCAAATAAACTATTATCCTGCAGGAATTGGCACAGCTGTTTAACTATTACTCGTTCTAAAACCTTTGACAGGAAGGGCAAATTGGATATAGGCCTATAATTGGCTAAAATGTCAGGATCTAGGGTAGGCTTTTTCAGAATTGGTTTAATAACAGCATATTTAAATGACTGTGGCACATATCCAGTAATTAATGAAGTGTTAATTATATTTAGGACAGTGTTAATAATTAGGGGCAGAATCTGTTTAAAGAGTTTAGTTGTAATTGGATCTAAGAGGCAGGTGATGATTTGGAAGACATGATAATAGATATGACATCAGTTTGGTCTACAGTGGTGAAATTATTTAGTGTTACAGAGGGATTTATAAAAAGGCCTAGGTTTGAAACCACTGCTTTTTCTGATCTAATATTTGGGAGAAATGTGTCTATTTTGTCTCTAATAGTTGATATTTTATTGTTAAAGAACTGCAGGAAATCATCAGGATGGAGCGTGGATGGAATAACTGGTTCCACGGAGGTGTGTCTGTTTGTCAGTCTGGCTACAGTACTGAACAGGAATCTAGGATTATTCTGGTTTTCTTCTATTATGGATGAGTAATATCTAGTTTTGGCTGTACGCAAAGATGGATTATACTTTATTAAGATATTTTTACAGCCATTGAGAGAATCTTCTAAGTTGGATCGCCTCCATTGTCTCTAATTTAGGTGTTGTTTGTTTAATGGAGCGAGTGTCAGCGTTGTACCATGGGGAGGTTCATCTAACCTTAGTAGTTTTTAACTGAAGGAGGCGACTGTATCTAATGTAGTTTGTAGTGTGAGCATGGTACTATCGACTAACTCATCACTTATACTGGGACTAAATGTGTCCTTTACATAATCACATGACATAGACACAAATAGTGACTGAATTAACTCTTTGTACTTTGAGACAGCATGGTCACATAGTATCCTTTTCATTTGTGTTTTAATCACTGAGGTAGAAATATCCTCAAACAAAACCTGGAAGGTCATTAAAAAGTGATCTGAGAGTATGGGATTATGGGTAAAAACGACGAGGTCATTAATTTCAACACCAAGTGTTAAGATCAGATCAAGAGTATGTCTGTGAATGTGGGTTGGTTTATTAACATTTTGGATAAAGCCTAATCCGTCTAGTAGGTCACTAAATGCATTACTAAGAGAGTCAGTGTTGTTATCAACATGTATGTTCAAATCACCAACTATTCTAATCCTATCCCAGTTCAACACTACACTGGATAGAAAGTCAGAGACTTCTAATAAAAACTGTGAATAAGGACCAGGAGGGCGGTAGACTATGACAAAAAGGACTGGTTTTTGGTTTCTGCAGTTGGGGAAAGTAATGGATGAAACTAGACTTTCAAAGGAGTGGTAAGTGGGATTAGTTTTATGATTAATTTTAGGGCTAAGACCTAAACTGGAGTGGGATATTACTGCCACTCCTCCACCACCACCACTGGTTCTGGCTGTGTGATAGTTCACATGTGTTGGTGGCGTGGATTCATTTAATGCAACATATTCATCCTGCTGCAGCCAGGTTTCAGTCAGAGCTAAAATATCAATTTTGTAATCACTAATTAGATCGTTTATTAACAAGGATTTGGAAGAAATAGATCTAATATTGATCAGTCCACATTGTATAAAATTGTTAGGTGTTCTTTTAATCTGATTATTACTTAAAACTATTTTTATTAAATTATTTGATCTCACTCCTATAGGTTTTATAATATTAGGTTTATTTTTAACTATACGGGGTTTATTATTAACTACACAAGGAATAGACGCATTCTTTCTATTATTTGCTACAAGGTGGGTTTGTGACAGCTCAGAGTAAAGTGGATGCACACAGAAGTGTTTTACTCTACGACTCTGCGCCTGGGCCCACACTCTGGATTGTCATTTTGACAGGCTAAGTTTGGTAGCCACATTTTGTGCTAAGAGAGAAGCACCTTCCCAAGTGGGATGTATGCTATCTCTGCCAATGAGCCCAGGCTTTCCCCAGAACACACGCCAATTATCTATAAAAACAACATCGTTTTCTGAGCACCATCTAGACAACCAGCGGTTAAATGATGAGAACCTACAGGACATCTCATCATCAGGATGTCATCTCCGCTGCTCTCCACCTGAGCCTGGAGCACCTGGAGGAGAGGAACACCCATGTACGGATGCTGTTCTTGGACTTCAGCAGCGCTTTTAATACAATCATCCCCCAGGACCTGGTTTGCAAATTTGAGCCCCTGGGCCCCAGAACATCCCTCTGCCACTGGTTACTGGACTTCCTCACTGACAGAACCCAGTCTGTCCGAGTGGGCAAGAACACATCCAGTGTCATCTCCCTGAGCACCGGCTCCCCCCAGGGATGTGTTCTGAGCCCCCTGCTATTCACTCTGATGACCCACGACTGTCGCCCCAGGTACAGCAGCAACCACATCCTGAAGTACGCGGACGACACAACAGTTGTGGGTCTCATTCAGGACGATAAGGAACTGGCTTACAGGGAGGAAGTGCAACATCTTGTGGACTGGTGTAAGGTGAACAACCTAACACTAACTAACTCTAACACTAACATGAAAACTAACTAACTCTAACACTAACTAACTCAAACACTAACTAACTCTAACACTAACATGAAAACTAACTAACTCTAACACTAACTAACTCTAACACTAACATTAAAACTAACTAACTCTAACACTAACTAACTCTAACACTAACTAACTCAAACACTAACTAACTCTAACACTAACATGAAAACTAACTAACTCTAACACTAACTAACTCAAACACTAACTAACTCTAACACTAACATGAAAACTAACTAACTCTAACACTAACTAACTCTAACACTAACATGAAAACTAACTAACTCAAACACTAACTAACTCTAACACTAACATTAAAACTAACTAACTCTAACACTAACTAACTCAAACACTAACTAACTCTAACACTAACATTAAAACTAACTAACTCTAACACTAACTAACTCTAACACTAACATGAAAACTAACTAACTCTAACACTAACTAACTCTAACACTAACATTAAAACTAACTAACTCTAACACTAACTAACTCTAACACTAACATGAAAACTAACTAACTCTAACACTAACTAACTCAAACACTAACTCTAACACTAACATGAAAACTAACTAACTCTAACACTAACTAACTAACACTAACATGAAAACTAACTAACTCTAACACTAACTAACTCTAACACTAACTAACTCAAACACTAACTAACTCTAACACTAACATGAAAACTAACTAACTCAAACACTAACTAACTCTAACACTAACATTAAAACTAAATAACTCTAACACTAACTAACTCAAACACTAACTAACTCTAACACTAACATTAAAACTAACTAACTCTAACACTAACATTAAAACTAACTAACTCTAACACTAACTAACTCTAACACTAACATGAAAACTAACTCTAACACTAACTAACTCAAACACTAACTAACTCTAACACTAACATTAAAACTAAGTAACTCGAATACTAACTCTAACACTAACATTAAAACTAACTAACTCTAACACTAACTAACATTAACAGTAACTCTAACTCTATCATTAACACTAACTCTAACATTAACACTAACACAAACTAACACTAACTCCAACTCTAACACTAACTTTAAAATCAAAACTAACTAACATTAAAACTAACACTAACTAACTCTAACACTAACATTAAAACTAACTAACTCTAATACTAATTAACTCCAACACTAACATTAAAACTAACTAACTCTAATACGAATTCACTCCAACACTAACATTAAAACTAACTAACTCTAACACTAACTAACATTAACAGTAACTTTAACTCTATCATTAACACTAACTCTAACATTAACACTAAAACAAACTCTAACATTAACACTAACTAACATTAAAACTAACTCTAACATTAACACTAACATTAAAACTATCTAACACTAACTCCAACTCTAACACTAACTTTAAAATTAAAACTAACTAACATTAAAACTAACACTAACTAACTAACACTGGGTCTTACACTAACTCTAACATTAACTATACCACTAAGTCTAACACTAACTAACTCTGAGATTAACTCTAACACTAACTCTAAAACCAACACTCACTAATATTAACTCAAACTCTAACATTAACTCTAAAATTAACTCTAACTTTAACATTAACTCTAACTGTAATTCTAACATGAACTCTAACGCTAACTCTAATACTAACACTAACTCTAACCCTAACTCCAACACTAACTCTAACTCCAACTCTAACACTATCTCATACACTAACACTAACTCTAACACTAACATTAAAACTAAGTAACTCCAACACTAACATTAAAACTAACTAACTCTAACACTAACTAACATTAACAGTAACTCTAACTCTATCATTAACACTAACTCTAACATTAACACTAACACAAACTAACATTAACACTAACTCTAACATTAACACTAAAACAAACTCTAACATTAACACTAACTAACATTAAAACTAACTCTAACATTAACACTAACATTAAAACTATCTAACACTAACTCCAACTCTAACACTAACTTTAAAATCAAAACTAACTAACATTAAAACTAACACTAACTAACTAACACTAGGTCTTACACTAACTCTAACATTAACTCTAACACTAAGTCTCACACTAACTAACTGTGAGATTAATTCTTACACTAACTCTAAAACTAACACTAACTTTAACACTAACTCTAACTCTAACATTAACTCTAAAATTAACTCTAACTTTAACTTTAACATTAACTCTAACTGTAACTCTAACATTAACTCTAACGCTAACTCTAATACTAACACTAACTCTAACCCTAACTCCAACACTAATTCTAATTCCAACTCTAACACTAACACTAACATTAAAACTAATTAACTCTAACACGAACTAATATTAATTCTAACTCGAACACTAATTTACTCTCACATTAACTCTAGCTCTAAAATTAATTCTAACTCTAACACTAACTCTAACATTAAAACTAACACTAACTAACTAACACTCGGTCTTACACTAACTAACATTAACTCTAACACTAACTCTACGTCTACCATTAACACTAACTCTAAGTCTAACATTATCACTAACATTAACTCTAACTGTAACTCTGACACTAACTAACTCTGAGATTAACTCTAACACTAACTAACTCTGAGATTAACTCTAAAACTAACACTAACTCTAACATTAAAACTAATTCTAACATTAACATTAAAACTAACTAACTCTAACACTAACTAACTAACACTAACTATAACACTAACATTAAAACTAACTAACTAACACGAACTAAAACTCTCACACAAACACTGACTCTAACACTAACTCTAACTCTAACATTAAAATTAAATAACTCTAACACTAACTAACTCTAACTTTAAAACTAACTCTAACACTAACTAACTCTAACATTAACACTAACACAAACTCTAACACTAACACAAACTCTAACATTAACACTAACTCTAACATTAAAAATAACCCTAACATTAACACTAACAGTAACATTAATACTAACTAACACTAACTCCAACTCTAACACTAACTCTAAAATTAAAACTAACTCTAACACTAACATTAAAACTAACTAACTCTAACACTAACTAACTCTAACACTAACATTAAAACTAACTAACTCTAACACTAACTAACTCTAACACTAACATTAGAACTAACCCTAACATTAACACTAACAGTAACATTAATACTAACTAACACTAACTCCAACTCTAATACTAACTCTAAAATTAAAACTAACTCTAACACTAACATTAAAACTAACTAACTCTAACACTAACATTAAAACTAACTAACTCTAACACTAACATTAAAACTAACTAACTCTAACACTAACTAACTCTAACACTAACATTAAAACTAACTAACTCTAACACTAACTAACTCTAACACTAACATTAAAACTAACTAACTCTAACACTAACTAACTCTAACACTAACATTAAAACTAACTAACTCTAACACGAACTAAAACTCACACAAACACTGACTCTAACACTAACTCTAATATTAAAATTAAATAACTAACACTAACTAACTCTAACTTTAAAACTAACTCTAACACTAACTAACTAACATTAACACTAACACAAACTCTAACATTAACACTAACTCTAACATTAAAAATAACCCTAACATTAACACTAACAGTAACATTAATACTAACTAACACTAACTCCAACTCTAATACTAACTCTAAAATTAAAACTAACTCTAACACTAACATTAAAACTAACTAACTCTAACACTAACATTAAAACTAACTAACTCTAACACTAACTAACTCTAACACTAAAATTAAAACTAACTAACTCTAACACGAACTAAAACTCACACAAACACTGACTCTAACACTAACTCTAATATTAAAATTAAATAACTAACACTAACTAACTCTAACTTTAAAACTAACTCTAACCCTAACTAACTCTAACATTAACACTAACACAAACTCTAACATTAACACTAACTCTAACATTAAAAATAACCTTAACATTAACACTAACAGTAACATTAATACTAACTAACACTAACTCCAACTCTAACACTAACTCTAAAATTAAAACTAACTCTAACACTAACATTAAAACTAACTAACTCTAACACTAACATTAAAACTAACTAACTCTAACACTAACTAACTCTAACACTAACATTAAAACTAACTAACTCTAACACGAACTAAAACTCTCACACAAACACTGACTCTAACACTAACTCTAACTCTAATATTAAAATTAAATAACTAACACTAACTAACTCTAACTTTAAAACTAACTCTAACACTAACTAACTCTAACATTAACACTAACACAAACTCTAATATTAACACTAACTCTAACATTAAAACTAACCCTAACATTAACACTAACATTAATACTAACACTAACTCCAACTCTAACACTAACTCTAAAATTAAAACTAACATTAAAACTAACACTAACTAACACTAGGTCTTACATTAACTCTAACTTTAACTCTAACACTAAGTCTAACACTAACTAACAGTGAGATTAATTCTTACACTAACTCTAAAACTAACACTAACACTAAGTTTAACACTAACTCTAACACTAACTAACACTAACTCTAACATTAACTCTAAATTAACTCTAGCTGTAACTCTAACATTAACTCTAACTCTAATACTAACACTAACTCTAACCCTAACTCCAACACTAACTCAAACTCCAACTCTAACACTATCTCTAACACTAACATTAAAACTAACTAACTAATATTAATTCTAACTCGAACACTAACTAACTCTCACATTAACTCTGACACTAACATTAATTCTAACTCTTACACTAACTCTAACATTAACTCTAACACTAACTCTACGTCTAATATTAACACTAACTCTAACACTAACATTAATTCTAACTCTAACACTAACTCTAACATCTGTAACACTAACATTAACTCTAACTCTAAATCTAACATTAACTCTAACTGTAACTCTAACACTAAAAAACTCTGAGATTAACTCTAACACTAACTAACTATGAGATTAACTCTAAAACTAACACTAACTCTAACACTAACATTAAAACTAACTAACATTAACTCTAACACTAACACTAATTCTGACTCTAACACTAAGTAACTCAAACATTAACTCTCACACTAACATTAACTCTAACTCTAACACGAACTAACTAACACTAGGTCTTACACTGACTCTAACACTAAGTCTAACACTAACTAACTCTGAGATGAACTCTAACACTAACTCTAAAACTAACACTAACTAACACTAAGTTTAACACTAACCCTAACATTAACTAACACTAACTCTAAGTCTAACATTAACTCTAACTCTAACACTAACTCTAAATAATATTAACTCTAACTCTAACATTAACTCTAACTCCTAACATTAACTCTAACATTAACTCTAACAATAACTCTAACTCTAACATTAACTCTAACTCTAACATTAACTCTAACATTAACTCTAACTCTAACATTAACTCTAACAATAACTCTAACTCTAACATTAACTCTAACATTAACTCTAACTCTAACATTAATTCTAACATTAACTCTAACATTAACATTAACTCTAACATTAACTCTAACTCTAACATTAACTCTAACTCTAACATTAACTCTAACAATAACTCTAACATTAACTCTAACATTAACATTAACTCTAACATTAACATTAACTCTAACATTAACTCTAACT
Organism: Siphamia tubifer; assembly: GCA_020466265.1. NCBI lineage: Eukaryota > Metazoa > Chordata > Actinopteri > Kurtiformes > Apogonidae > Siphamia > Siphamia tubifer. Next base: position 1,524,834 of record CM035805.1, read on the forward strand.
CTAACATTAACTCTAACATTAACATTAACTCTAACATTAACTCTAACTCTAACATTAACTCTAACTCTAACATTATCTCTAACATTAACTCTAACTCTAACATTAACTCTAACATTAACTCTAACAATAACTCTAACAATAACTCTAACATTAACTCTAACATTAACATTAACTCTAACATTAACATTAACTCTAACATTAACTCTAACTCTAACATTAACTCTAACTCTAACATTAACTCTAACATTAACTCTAACTCTAACATTAACTCTAACAATAACTCTAACATTAACTCTAACATTAACATTAACTCTAACATTAACATTAACTCTAACATTAACTCTAACTCTAACATTAACTCTAACATTAACATTAACTCTAACATTAACATTAACTCTAACATTAACTCTAACTCTTAGTGTTAGAGTATTGTAACTCTGCAGCTCTTCTTGTCTGGTGTCTTCTCCAGGGCGACTGTACAGACACTCGTTCATCTGTTGTGTATGACATCAGTTGGTGCAGCAGCCAAAAAGAACACTTTTATTTTCCATCAGGGAGGAGGTTGTTCTGATGCTGGGACGTCATCACCTCCCCAACATTAACACAGACGATAGCGTCGTAAAAAAAGAGTGAGAAATGAAGTGAAAATCCAAACAGTAGACATGTTTGTTTTGGCTCCGCCTTCAACACAGACACTGACAGTCCCTGTGTTTTATGGATGATCTGGCATTCACCTCGGAAAAAACACTTCACACTAAGTATTTCTACACAAAGGAATGAAATAATTAGTGTTTTAATGGATGGTATTTATACTGACGCACTTAACATTGAAGGGGTTTAACCCTCGTGTTTTCCTCTGGGTCACAGGGTCCCACTGGTCCACCAGTGGACCTGTTCATACCCATGGTGACACTGTAGGGTGACCAGACATCCCAGTTTTACCAGGACACTACCGATTTGGAGGTGCGTGTCCCGAGTGCCTATAAAAGGGACACAGATATGTCCTGGTTTTCACCAATTGCTACATTTGAGCAACATGGGAATAATTGTAGATACGAATACTAAACACCACATTAACCACTAGCTTGTATATTGTGACTAAAGGCTTTAGTCAGATAGAACACATTCTGACAACTCTAAATTCTCAGTTAACAAAAATGACCAAAATATTCAGTAAAATGAACAAAATATTTAGTAAAATGAACTAAAATGACCAAAATTATTCAGTACAATGAACTAAAATGACCAAAAATATTCAGTAAAATTAACAAAAATGAACAAAATATTTTGTAAAATGAACTAAAATGAACAAAAATATTCAGTAAAATGAACGAAAATGAACAAAAATATTTAGTAAAATTAACAAAATATTTAGTAAATGAACAAAAATAACCAAAAATATTCGGTAAAATGAACTAAAATGAACAAAAATATTCAGTAAAATGAACGAAAATGAACAAAATATTTTGTAAAATTAACAAAATATTTAGTAAATGAACTAAAATAACCAAAAATATTCAGTAAAATGAACGAAAATGAACAAAAATATTTAGTAAAATGAACAAAATACTTAGTAAAATTAACAAAATATTTTGTAAAATGAACTAAAATGAACAAAAATATTCAGTAAAATGAACGAAAATGAACAAAAATATTTAGTAAAATTAACAAAATATTTAGTAAATGAACTAAAATAACCAAAAATATTCAGTAAAATGAACTAAAATGAACAAAAATATTCAGTAAAATGAACGAAAATGAACAAAAATATTTAGTAAAATTAACAAAATATTTAGTAAATGAACTAAAATAACCAAAAATATTCAGTAAAATGAACGAAAATGAACAAAAATATTTAGTAAAATTAACAAAATATTTAGTAAATGAACTAAAATAACCAAAAATATTTAGTAAAATGAACTAAAATGAACAAAAATATTCAGTAAAATGAACGAAAATGAACAAAAATATTTAGTAAAATTAACAAAATATTTAGTAAATGAACTAAAATAACCAAAAATATTCAGTAAAATGAACTAAAATGAACAAAAATATTCGGTAAAATGAACTAAAATGAACAAAAATATTCAGTAAAATGAACTAAAATGAACAAAAATATTTAGTAAAATTAACAAAATATTTCGTAAAATTAACAACATATTCAGTAAAATGAACAAAAGAATCCAAAAATGTTGTTCATTTTTGTTCATTTCACTAAATATGTGGGTGCAACAAAGTAAAGACGCTGATGACATTACACATTCATCTGAAAAATGGACAATTGTCCCTTTAAGTGTCAATGGTAACAGTTTTGTTTACATGAAGTGACGTGCGTCTGGTTTTACTCTTAAAAGTTTTACTCTTAAAAGTTGGATGAAGGACTGAATGATGTCTAATGTGATCATCAAACTATTGTTTATTAAAAAAGTCCAGCTGTCCTTGGGCCAGACGTGTGCGTCAGTGTGCAGATGGATGGAGCTTCTGTATTTATACCCCGACTGAGGCTGGAAATGTCCTGCCCCAATGAAACGCCAAAATAAAAGCAGGGATTTAACTGAGCGCATCTTTGTCCTTTTGGGAATATGACGTGTTTTTGAGCACAACTGCATCCAAACTGTTGTCACTGCAAGAATGTGACCAGATTAAATGTGTCTCGTCCTTGTGGGAGTTTTCTAACACATGAACCCTGACGGTCTTTCATCTTAATGTTTGTCATACAGTGTTTCTAGGGGGTTTGAAGGGTGTTGAATTCAAACCTGTATGCTGGCCTCAAAATGTCCCATAATGCCTCAGAATGGACAAATCCAAAATGGCCGCCGCAGCCAGGTCAGAATCTCATTATTTATTTTAGTTTAACTCAGAATTTTGACTTTTTATTTAATAATTAGTCCTTCATCGTGGACCAGGTCCAGTTCAAGGACCAGGTCCAGTTCAAGTCCTATTGAGTCTGCTGTGATCGCAAGGGGAGTCTGCCCTTTGACCTCTAATTTGACCCCCTGCACATGCACAAAAACTCACCAAATTTTGCACACACCTCAGAAGTGTGAAAAATTGTGAGTATTTATAGGTTTGGTAAAAGTCTGTAAAGAAATGTGTCTACAGCGCCACCTAGAATAGTGACAATAGTTTTTATTAGGCCAGATCACGCCCTAGTGATGAAAATCGGTACATGTTCACCATTTGTTGATGAACAAAAAAAAGGCCACACCCATAAACCAACAGGAAGTCCGCCATCTTAGATTGAAATTTCAAACATGTTGGGTCATGGATTTTCGCTGTCGTGGGAATTTAACTATCTCCTCCTAGGCCGTTAAGCCAAATGAGCTCAACATCTGTGAACACGATCTAGACAAGTGGGAGATCAAAGGTTATCCACATTTTTGGGAAAAGTTGCATCGTTTTTGTGCCGCGATGTCGGAAAGTTTGTGAAGTTTTCAGGAAAAATGAGCACTACCTAAAGTGCTTGAGCTCAGACATATGAAGACTAATTTGTCTGACAGTTGACACAGACGTCTGTCTCCCAGTCTAACACCTACTTATTTTGCTCTATAGCGCCCCCTACAAATGTGCCTTTACTAAAATGGCTGTAGTTCAGGCATACAAACACTGATTTGGCTCAAATTTAACTCACAGTTCTACACCCATTCAACACACATTTCAATTAAGTCACTCTATAGCGCCCCCTACATATTTATACAAAAGCATGTGTTTTTGGCAGAACATTACATTCTGCCCACGATACCACGTCATCTCACCATTGGCTGTCATGTGGGAAAGTGGTCAGGTGGAACGTCGAAGGACTTTGAGACTTTTTGCCGTTTTAATTTTGACTTTTTGTCTCATAATTTTGTTCTTTTATTGCATAACTTTCACCTATCACAACATTTTGACATCTTATGTCATAATTTCGAATCTTCATTAAATTATTTTTACTTTTTACCTCATAATTTACATACAGTGTTCTTGAAGGGTATTGAATTCAAATCTTCTGTACACTGGGCTCAAAAATGTCCCATAACGCCTTAAAATGGAGAAATCCAATATGGCTGCCACTGTTGCGGCGCCTAGGCACAGGCTCGCATGATTGGCAGCCGCTTGCGTGTTTTGCTAAGCTCGAAGCGTAGTGCTACGCTGAGCAGGTGACGCCAATTACGGTGCAAACAGCTGATAGACAATAAAATGCTCACTGAGTTGTTGTCAGTTTGTCACAGCAGAGCAAAGTTCACATGGGGAAAATGACTAAAAGAGGCTACCGGTAAGTAGGTGCTGCGTTCACGTGCAGTGGGCACCATGAGTGTTCACTAAAAGCCGTGCTTTTTGTCATGATGTTCTTTAATCAATGTGTTAATATTTAATGTATGTATTATCTATAATTATGTTAAAGTTTTGACATGTGCTATATAGTAAAAATGCCAACCTAAAATTATGAAGTCTTAAAAGTAATTGTGGTAACTTATTTATTGATCTAATTACATTTCAAAGTTGACTAAATATAATTAAAGCAAAATCACACTTTTTCCTGGTTTAATTATGGCTACAATATTATTTAATGGTTAATTATGTTAAAACTTAACTCACCTTTTGTTCAATTATGGTGTTAAACTTTTTTGCCAATTTCATTTGGACCTTTAAACTGTTAATTATTTCAACTGTTCATTATAGATTATGTAACTACAACTAAGTTACCTTGTGGTCCGTTTAAAGGTTTTTCACCTTCTTCTTCTACAACTACTGCGCCATCTTGTACCGTTTATCATTTGTTACGTCACTCTACAAAATAAATAAAATATAAGACGAGTGGAATCCTGTGTCCAGTCCTTCCTTTTCAAGGGTGGGAAACCCATTGTCATGCGGAGGTGAGGTGAAGAGAGGGACTCGGATGTTCAGTGCTGAAGGGAAAAGTTATTTAATAATACAGAACCAAATCAAGACAGAGACAAACTAAAACGAGACTAAACAAAACCTGGGAGGATTAAATCGGCCAGAGTCCATGGTGTGACATATGTCCAGGTTATGGTGACAGAGGAGATGGCAAAATGTCCAGGTTCTGGAAGTGACATTACTGAATGGTCCCGCAACTGCAAGCTTCACTGCTTAAATACTGCAGATCAACGACTGCACGGTGCAGGACCAGGTGGATCTGGAGAGCACTGGGGCAAAGGTCGAGCTTGGAGAGGACAAGGTCTGGGGCGAAGGTCGAGCTTGGAGAGGACAAGGTCTGGGGCGAAGGTCGAGCTTGGAGAGGACAAGGTCTGGGGCGAAGGTCGAGCTTGGAGAGGACAAGGTCTGGGGCGAAGGTCGAGCTTGGAGAGGACAAGGTCTGGGGCGAAGGTCGAGCTTGGAGAGGACAAGGTCTGGGGCGAAGGTCGAGCTTGGAGAGGACAAGGTCTGGGGCGAAGGTCGAGCTTGGAGAGGACAAGGTCTGGGGCGAAGGTCGAGCTTGGAGAGGACAAGGTCTGGGGCGAAGGTCGAGCTTGGAGAGGACAAGGTCTGGGGCGAAGGTCGAGCTTGGAGAGGACAAGGTCTGGGGCGAAGGTCGAGCTTGGAGAGGACAAGGTCTGGGGCGAAGGTCGAGCTTGGAGAGGACAAGGTCTGGGGCGAAGGTCGAGCTTGGAGAGGACAAGGTCTGGGGCGAAGGTCGAGCTTGGAGAGGACAAGGTCTGGGGCGAAGGTCGAGCTTGGAGAGGACAAGGTCTGGGGCGAAGGTCGAGCTTGGAGAGGACAAGGTCTGGGGCGAAGGTCGAGCTTGGAGAGGACAAGGTCTGGGGCGAAGGTCGAGCTTGGAGAGGACAAGGTCTGGGGCGAAGGTCGAGCTTGGAGAGGACAAGTTCTGGGGCGAAGGTCGAGCTTGGAGAGGACAAGGTCTGGGGCGAAGGTCGAGCTTGGAGAGGACAAGGTCTGGGGCGAAGGTCGAGCTTGGAGAGGACAAGGTCTGGGGCGAAGGTCGAGCTTGGAGAGGACAAGGTCTGGGGCGAAGGTCGAGCTTGGAGAGGACAAGGTCTGGGGCGAAGGTCGAGCTTGGAGAGGACAAGGTCTGGGGCGAAGGTCGAGCTTGGAGAGGACAAGGTCTGGGGCGAAGGTCGAGCTTGGAGAGGACAAGGTCTGGGGCGAAGGTCGAGCTTGAAGAGGACAAGGTCTGGGGCGAAGGTCGAGCTTGGAGAGGACAAGGTCTGGGGCGAAGGTCGAGCTTGGAGAGGACAAGGTCTGGGGCGAAGGTCGAGCTTGGAGAGGACAAGGTCTGGGGCGAAGGTCGAGCTTGGAGAGGACAAGGTCTGGGGCGAAGGTCGAGCTTGGAGAGGACAAGGTCTGGGGCGAAGGTCGAGCTTGGAGAGGACAAGGTCTGGGGCGAAGGTCGAGCTTGGAGAGGACAAGGTCTGGGGCGAAGGTCGAGCTTGGAGAGGACAAGGTCTGGGGCGAAGGTCGAGCTTGGAGAGGACAAGGTCTGGGGCGAAGGTCGAGCTTGGAGAGGACAAGGTCTGGGGCGAAGGTCGAGCTTGGAGAGGACAAGGTCTGGGGCGAAGGTCGAGCTTGGAGAGGACAAAGTCTGGGGCGAAGGTCGAGCTTGGAGAGGACAAGGTCTGGGGCGAAGGTCGAGCTTGGAGAGGACAAGGTCTGGGGCGAAGGTCGAGCTTGGAGAGGACAAGGTCTGGGGCGAAGGTCGAGCTTGGAGAGGACAAGGTCTGGGGCGAAGGTCGAGCTTGGAGAGGACAAGGTCTGGGGCGAAGGTCGAGCTTGGAGAGGACAAGGTCTGGGGCGAAGGTCGAGCTTGGAGAGGACAAGGTCTGGGGCGAAGGTCGAGCTTGGAGAGGACAAGGTCTGGGGCGAAGGTCGAGCTTGGAGAGGACAAGGTCTGGGGCGAAGGTCGAGCTTGGAGAGGACAAGGTCTGGGGCGAAGGTCGAGCTTGGAGAGGACAAGGTCTGGGGCGAAGGTCGAGCTTGGAGAGGACAAAGTCTGGGGCGAAGGTCGAGCTTGGAGAGGACAAGGTCTGGGGCGAAGGTCGAGCTTGGAGAGGACAAGGTCTGGGGCGAAGGTCGAGCTTGGAGAGGACAAGGTCTGGGGCGAAGGTCGAGCTTGGAGAGGACAAGGTCTGGGGCGAAGGTCGAGCTTGGAGAGGACAAGGTCTGGGGCGAAGGTCGAGCTTGGAGAGGACAAGGTCTGGGGCGAAGGTCGAGCTTGGAGAGGACAAGGTCTGGGGCGAAGGTCGAGCTTGGAGAGGACAAGGTCTGGGGCGAAGGTCGAGCTTGGAGAGGACAAGGTCTGGGGCGAAGGTCGAGCTTGGAGAGGACAAAGTCTGGGGCGAAGGTCGAGCTTGGAGAGGACAAGGTCTGGGGCGAAGGTCGAGCTTGGAGAGGACAAGGTCTGGGGCGAAGGTCGAGCTTGGAGAGGACAAGGTCTGGGGCGAAGGTCGAGCTTGGAGAGGACAAGGTCTGGGGCGAAGGTCGAGCTTGGAGAGGACAAGGTCTGGGGCGAAGGTCGAGCTTGGAGAGGACAAGGTCTGGGGCGAAGGTCGAGCTTGGAGAGGACAAGGTCTGGGGCGAAGGTCGAGCTTGGAGAGGACAAGGTCTGGGGCGAAGGTCGAGGCAGGTTGTGACACCCATGTGCTTGAGATGCACTTCACAGCCACAGCCAGGTCCAAATCTAATGAATGAGTTATCTTTAATGAATGAGTTATCTTTAATGAATGAGTTATCTTTATGACTGTAGAAGGAAAAACATGAATTTAAAGTGCTTTTATAGGTTTTCAAAGACACACTCAGATTTAGGATCAAGACTAAATAAAGGGCTGGAAATTGAAAGCTTGAATTTCAAGCATTCACGCAATGAGATAAAGTCAAAATTATCAGATAAAAACTGATATAAGTTTGGATTTAATAAATCAGGCTCTGTTCCTCTGTTTTCTTCCATAAATGTTTAGTTGATGTCAGAGGGAACTGGACTAAACCTGTTTGACAAACACTGATCTATACTACACCTCTGTATAGTCTGTACTACACCTCTGTATAGTCTGTACTACACCTCTGTATAGTCTGTACTACACCTCTGTATAGTCTGTACTACACCTCTGTATAGTCTATACTACACCTCTGTATAGTCTGTACTACACCTCTGTATAGTCTATACTACACCTCTGTATAGTCTATACTACACCTCTGTATAGTCTGTACTACACCTCTGTATAGTCTGTACTACACCTCTGTATAGTCTATACTACACCTCTGTATAGTCTATACTACACCTCTGTATAGTCTGTACTACACCTCTGTATAGTCTGTACTACACCTCTGTATAGTCTGTACTACACCTCTGTATAGTCTATACTACACCTCTGTATAGTCTGTACTACACCTCTGTATAGTCTGTACTACACCTCTGTATAGTCTGTACTACACCTCTGTATAGTCTGTACTACACCTCTGTATAGTCTATACTACACCTCTGTATAGTCTATACTACACCTCTGTATAGTCTGTACTACACCTCTGTATAGTCTGTACTACACCTCTGTATAGTCTGTACTACACCTCTGTATAGTCTATACTACACCTCTGTATAGTCTGTACTACACCTCTGTATAGTCTGTACTACACCTCTGTATAGTCTGTACTACACCTCTGTATAGTCTGTACTACACCTCTGTATAGTCTATACTACACCTCTGTATAGTCTGTACTACACCTCTGTATAGTCTATACTACACCTCTGTATAGTCTGTACTACACCTCTGTATAGTCTGTACTACACCTCTGTATAGTCTGTACTACACCTCTGTATAGTCTGTACTACACCTCTGTATAGTCTATACTACACCTCTGTATAGTCTGTACTACACCTCTGTATAGTCTGTACTACACCTCTGTATAGTCTATACTACACCTCTGTATAGTCTGTACTACACCTCTGTATAGTCTATACTACAGTGTTAAAGAGTTTGTGCAGTGGGTTTTGGTTTTTAACTGATGACAGAAAGTAACGGTCAATAACGGTCAATCCTCGGTCAAACAGTCACCCGTTAACATCCCTGGTGTAAAGTTTAGAATGCCGATGGCATTTCCAACACTGATCAGGGTTGATGGAAGTTGAGTTTGGGAGGAGGCAGGACAGCCGCGTCCATTTGAAAGCCGGCGGGAACACATCCTTTCCAAAAAAACAAATGTTTTAGTGCACGTTTAAAGTCTGGAATTAGCCGCTATTGGCAGGAAAGTGTGTGGGCGACACGAGCATCTGCTGCCATTTAGAGCTCCAGCTTTTCTGTGACTCACATAAGTTAAGACAATGTGAGGAAAAAAACCATGGCATCATTAACACCAGGGGGAAAAAAACAACAACACAAAGACTACCATGAGGGACGCCAGTGCCATCACATCCAGAACACAGACGTCTGACAAAATATTCAGAAAAATGAACAAACATGACCACAATATTCTGCAAAATTAATATAAATGACCAAAATGTTAAGTAAAATTAACAAAACATTCATTAAAATGAACTAAAATGACCAAAATATTCAGTAGAATGAATCAAAATTACAAACATGTTTAGTAAAATGAACAAAAAAATGACCAAAATTTTTACCACTTACCACTTTCATCAGTTGTTGGTCAGTCAGTGTTAACAGCTGCTACATGCAGGTGCACAGCTGTTTGCAGTGACAACGCAAGAACATTGATCGCTATTGAGAGAGAGTAGTTCCAAGCAATTATGAGGTGAATGTGTGTAATGTAAATAAATCACTCATTCAGGGTTACTGTCGGTCGGACTGAGCGATATAGAGAAAAAAAATTCTCAATATGTTTTTGCTATATCTCAATATATATATATATATATATATATATATATATATATATATATACCTTAAATTCCGGATTATAAGCCGCTACTTTTTTCCCAAACTTTCAACCCTGCGGCTTATTCAGTGATGCGGCCAATTTATGTAATTTTTCTAACGGCCGCCAGAGGCGCTCGAGTAGAAAAGGTCAGATTTAGACCGGTGGAATATATGCGTCGAGGAAGACTGAATGAAAAAGGAGGGGCGGAAAAAACGCGGGGTGACGGGTTTAAGTGGGAACGGTAAAGGTGACGGACAGGTGTACAGGGGGTAAAAAGTTGCTTAAAGAAAAACCTACGGCGGTGTGTGAGAGAAGACAGAGGCTCGACCAGACCCTGTGGATTATTTTTGCACGTTGGCACGGAGGAGTTTGACCTGAACTCTCTGCCAAAGATTAAAGTTATCACTGACTCTGCCATAGATGAGGCGAGGCGGCGACCAGCCACCTGTTTGTGGACGCGGCGGACAATAGTGGATATATATTTTTCCCTCCCTTACCTTTGGAAATATACACTTTTTTTTCCTTTGATTACTTTCAACGGGACCCGGACTCTGCAGGTCTGCATCAAACCTTAAGTATCATTTTCCCGGCTGTGATTTTTGGACTGTGGACTTTAACCCTTGTGCGGTCCTTCGGGTCAAAGAGACCCGGTGGTTCACAAATGTTCCTTTTTATACGTACTGTAGGATGCCATTGCTTACTACTGAAAACACTAATATATCCTTGGGGGGTGGGGTGATGAGTCTATGGAACTGAACTTTGGAATCTGGGTTTTTAAGACCCGATTGTAGGACACAGCCAGTGTGCCTTTTACGAAGGACCGCACAAGGGTTAAGACAGAACATCATCGTTTACAAATGTGTAAAGGTGATTTTGGATCTGCAACTGACGACTGAGAGCCCAGATTTGATTCTAGATCTGACGTGGACGATGGAGAGCACTGAACCGCAGCTGCTGTGTTTGTTGACGTTAAAGCCGCTACCGCTAACTGTTAGCATGTTTAAGATATAAAGTAATATTAGAACAAACACTCACCCTAGCTAACACCATCACACAGACCTTTTATTCCAAGGTTGTGAACCCACCCGATGACAAAAACATTGTACACCCCAAGACTCTTAAAGGCTTTAATTTGCTGCCTAGTGTCGTAAGAAGTCTGGAGGACCAAGTCATTAGTGAAATCCACAGCTTTGATAGTTGGCAGATAGTTGAAATCAGTTGTGTATTCGGACATTTTCATTGAATACGGATCACGTCCGATATATTTTTCCACAAGCTGTTTATACGTCTCCTGAGAAACTGGGTCTAAAGTGGGACAATAGCTGCTCTCCTGACTCTTTTGCATCTCCTCCGTGTTTACTTCCGACCTCCACTCAAATTTCGCGCCGCCTCCGCACGTCATCAGAACCACGTGACTGAAACCCAGCTATTGTAGGACTTTTTTTTAGAACTGTAGCACTAATCTGATTGATGGGTCATTTATTAATTAATTAATTTGTTTGTTTTCTCTCATTGTTTTTTTCTTCTTTTCTCTGTGACACATTCAAAATAAACTGAAGCTGAATGTATTTTTATAGATTTAATTTTTTGTCAATGCTTTCAATCATTAAAAAAAACTAATTCAAAGGTTAAAGTAAAGTTTCACTGAAGCACAAGTGAAGGTTTTAGGCAGAAATGAGGAAAAAAACACAAACTGTCTGGAAAAACAGAAACAACCAACACCCCCCAAATGTAGAAAAAGGATCAATAAAAAAACTTAACTCATTGACTGCCAAAGACACACACACACACACACACACACACACACACGTATATCTTTTCACAATGTATTAAACACATAACTGTACCAAAAGTGGGGTTTTGCTGCTGTGTGTTTGTACAGAAGGTTTCTGTTCATGTGTCAAACCTCAAGTCATTCTGTAGAAGAATGACTGACAGTGGTCTACAGTCCAATCAGGACGCAGAACACAAGGGTCTACAGTCCTTTAGCCAATTAGAACGCAGGACATGAGGCCATAAATGGTGACATTGGTTAAAGTGAAGAACGACTCATTTGTCTTTTTTATTTATGGCTGAAGTTGATGAAATCCAAGAAATATATAAGATGAAAACATAAAAATGTAGAAAAGATTCAAAGAGTTTGATTTGAATATTTGTGCAGATTCGACTGATTAAACAAGACAAATATAAAAGTGATTAAACAAGACAAATATAAAAGTGATTAAACAAGACAAATATAAAAGTGATTAAACAAAATGAAGAAGAAAAGTGATGGTCAGATGATGTTTGGATCTAGTTTCCCAGATCAGTCTGGGCTGAAAATGTGAAATATTTAAAATGAAGAAGAGAAAGAATTTTAGTCCAAAGGAATATTAGTGTCAAATCTAACAGATCTAACAGATCTAATAGATCTACTTCCAGACACCGTGTGCACATTATCATTCATTCACTTTACAGTTTTATTAATCCATTCTATACATGTACATAAACCAAAATATACCGTATTTTCTGCACTATAAGGAACACTGAAAAGACTTTCTCCAAAAACCACAGAGTACCTTTTGGATGTTGTCCTTAGTGACTGGGAACTTTTTATCTCATCATTTTGACTTCCTTTAATGTGCAGAAAGTACGGTATGTGGAATAACAAACCCTCCCACATATTAAAAACATGAACTAACACTAAAGTCATTAGTTTTCTCATTCATCTGATTAAAATATGGACGATTTAACACATTTCAGAAGAGACTTTTCTAAACATAAAAATAAACCAGTGTTAGTTGATCAGAAAAACATCCAGACACCACAGACGGTTCATTCCACCTTAACCAGGGATGGACGCTGTAGTCACATGACTCTGTTTACAGACAGAGGGCGACCAACACGATGAGGAGGAAGAGGCGGGACTCCATGGACAGGAAGTGGCGGCAGCCGCTCGCCATCAGGTCGTGGTCGTAGTAGTAGTAGTCGTCATAGTAGTCGTCGCCTTCACAGTCGTTGCAGTCGCCGTGGTGACCGCAGTAGTGACAGGTGCTCATGTCCCGCCTCCAAGCAGACGAGTATGTCGACTCTGCCCGCCGTGCTGCGAACACACGCCGCAGCTGAACGTTAACCAACCACTAAGTATGCTTTTATATAATTATGTTTTTATCTGTTTTTATTTAATATCTAATGAAGGTGCCATGTGGGGACACGTTAGCAGTCTTACTTGGTTCGTAATAATCATAAATGGTGACCGTCGCCTCCTGAACTTTTCCAACTTTAAACTCCAACAGCGCGTGGATACTGATGCACATCTGCTCAGTGGTCACCTGAAAACACACAGCAGTGTCCTCATGAGTCTACAGAGTGTCCTCATAAGTCTACAGAGTGTCCCCATAATTCTACAAGTGTCCTCATAAGTCTACAGTGTCCCCATAAGTCTACAGTGTCCTCATAAGTCTACAGTGTCCCCATAAGTCTACAGTGTCCTCATAAGTCTACAGTGTCCCCATAATTCTACAGTGTCCTCATAAGTCTACAGAGTGTCCCCATAATTCTACAAGTGTCCTCATAAGTCTACAGTGTCCCCATAAGTCTACAGTGTCCTCATAAGTCTACAGTGTCCCCATAAGTCTACAGTGTCCCCATAATTCTACAAGTGTCCTCATAAGTCTACAGTGTCCCCATAAGTCTACAGTGTCCTCATAAGTCTACAGTGTCCTCATAAGTCTACAGTGTCCCCATAAGTCTACAGAGTGTCCCAATAATTCTACAGTGTCCTCATAAGTCTACAGTGTCCCCATAAGTCTACATGGTGTCCCCATAACTCTACAGTGTCCCCATAACTCTACAGTGTCCCCATAACTCTACAGTGTCCCCATAACTCTACAGTGTCCCCATAAGTCTACAGTGTTCCCAAGTCTACAGTGTGAACCCATAAGTCTACAGGGTGTCCCCATAAGTCCAGGAGGGTTGTTCTTACAGAGTCCAGGTAGAGGATGACCTTCCCTGGCAGTGTCTCCACCTTCCTCACTCCTTGCTCCAGCAGGTGTTCGTGGTCGTACAGTCGTAGACCGCTCAGAAGCCCCGCCTCCATGATGGCCATGCCTGTCGCATCCAGACCCAGACCCTGGACCAGTCTACCAGGACCAGGTCAGAAGATCAGAGGTCAGAGGTCACATGGAAAAAGTGGATTTTTCTCATTTCTTGTCCAAATATGTGCTAATAATAATAATAATAATAATAATAATAATAATAATAATAATAATAATAATAATAATAATAATAATAATGTGACGACCCTGGGTTTTTCCTGATCCCTAATAGTGTCTCCCTTTTGTTTCTGAGTGCCTGTGGCTGGAGGGTCGTCAGGCTGGATGAGCTACACCTGGGCAGACTGGCTCACCTGCCTTTAAAGATGGCCGCCGAACCGGTCGCTCTCTCTCTCTGACACCATGCGGCTGCCAGGCTCTCTCCAGCTCACCTACATTTTTGATTTGTTTGTTTAACATACACACACATACTCACTCATCCATACACACTTTATACTACTGATCTTACTGACTTTTCCATGTTTCATGTTCTGTTTTTGTTTAGAGAAGTGGGCCAATAAATGGTAAAAAGGCTATTCTGTGTGAATTTCCTCTTTTTTGTTGCAAGCTTGAGCCAGCTTGTAACAAATGGGGGCTCGTCCGGGATTGTTTTCCCTGGAGTGGTAGAGGTTGTTGCCTGCTAGTCTGCCGTCACTATGGGTAAGTAGGCACCATTCTTTTGAGGAAGTTCCACAGATAGAACGGCATTGGCTTTTGGTTGAATTGTTAGCCTGAGTAATAAAGCATGGTGGCTGAGTAGAGCATTTGTGTAAGCTGGCCTAGTTTTGTTTCCAGGTTGTCCCTGGTGTGGGGTTAAAATTACAGGGGTTACCTCCAGAGTTATTTTCCTGTTAGGCATAAGCAGCAATGTCCTCTCGGGGGCTTGTTGGTTTGTTGTTTTAGTTTGTTGTTTTTGTGCATAAACACGATAAGACATTGTCTTTGGGTACACGTCCATGGCTGTCGTGGTGGGTAACAGCATAGCTGGGGCTTAACCGGGTCATTGGGTTTTGTGTTTAAAACACCCGTCGTGGCATGCATGAAGACTAGGGTTGAGTAAAGGTAGACAGTATTGGATAGGCAGTCAGATAGGGGAGAAGTGCTCTGGAGGTTTAAAACACTGTCTGGACACCAGGTTCAGCTGGTTTGTTTTGGCCTAGCTTATTAATGATTGAGAGGTAGTTGGCCGGTCTATTTTGCTGTTAATTTGATTATTGGTTTAATGGTAGCTGTTTGAGCTGGCTGCATGTTTACAGATTGGTTTGGTGTTGTAGCAGGTTGCTAAGTGACTCTAGTTGATCTTTGGGTCCTGTCGAGAGGATGGCTACAGTAAGGGAATTTGTAGAGTGTCCAAGTGTGGACTTGTTAGACAAGTGTACCAGGGATCAGTTATTTAAAATTGCTGAACATTATGGGATAGAGCTTTCTAAGCAGGATCGGAAGGAGCTTCTGATAGCAACTCTAACAGACCAGTTAGAGAGGTCAGGAATTTTGCCTGGCAGGGCAGAGTCTAGTCAGCTAAAAGTAAATGAGTTGGCCATAGGTGGCGCAGCTGCTGGTCCTGTGTCATCTGAGGGTTCTGGGTCTCTTTTCTCTGACTTTGGTGCACTGACCTTTGAACAAAGGAAAGAGCTGTTGCTGTTACAGAGTGAACGTGAGGACCGTGTTCGTGCACAGGAAGAGAAGGCTCGTGCTCGGGAGTGTGAGTTAGAGTTTGAAAAGCTAAAGTTGCGTGAAGTTGAATTGCAACAGGAGCGTTACAGGTTAGATCTTGTAAGGGATGGCAAGCTTTCTCCAGTGTCTCCTGTGGGGGCGCCAGCTTCATTTGATGTGGCCTATAACTTGAGGTTACTACCTCGGTTCAGTGAGAAGGACGTGGATACTTTTTTTTGCCTGTTTGAGCGGCTCAGTCAGTCACGGCAGTGGTCTAATCCAGAAAAGACATTGCTTTTGCAATGTGTGTTTACTGGTAAGGCTCAACAAGCTTGTTCTGCTATGAGTGTAGCTGACAGTCAGGACTATCGCAAAGTTAAGTCTGCTGTGTTGAAAGCTTATGAACTGGTGCCGGAAGCGTACAGACAACAGTTTAGAAAGTTAAGGAAGTCGGAAGGGCAGACTTATGTGGAACTGGTTCAAGAGTTGACTGTACAGTTTGATCGGTGGGTTTCAGCTTCAGAGGTAGAGAGTTTGGAGCAGTTGAGGGAGCTAGTGCTCTTAGAGCAATTCAAAAATATCCTTCCTGAACGTGTTACCACCTACCTGAGTGAGCATCAGGTTAGGGAGGTGACAGAAGCGGCAGTGTTAGCTGATGAATACACTTTAACACATAAGATGCATACAGGTGGGCGAAATGACTGGGGGCGCAGAGATGATTTCTCTACCGGCCGCCCAGCAAAGGTTGTTGAAGTGGTGGAGAGCCCAGTGTTGAGGCCCTCTCATGGCTGGCGTGGGAAAGATAGGAACCAGACTTGTAACTTTTGTTTGGGGAGAGGTCACTGGAAAAATGAGTGTCCAGTATTGAAAGCCAAAAATAAGTCATTACAATTTAGTCGTGGTCCCAAGTCGGTTGCCCTTGCTGCTTCAGTCCATCTGGTTGGTAGGGATGAGGTTATCGCTGCTGTCAAATTGCATACTGCCCCTAAACCAGCTGCTGTTGCAGTTTCTGACTCAGGCCCAAAGCAGGCTGAGTTACAGCCTGACGCTGCCTTGAGGTTGGAAGAGTGTGACCTAGGTTATGCACCTTACATTTATGAAGGTCATGTATCTTTGCCAGGCAGTGATAGGAAAGTGTCGGTCAAGATTTTGAGGGACACTGGGGCATTGGAGTCTTACATTGTGGAGTCTGCTCTCCCGTTTTCCTCAGAAACTGACACTGGCAGTTCTGTGCTATTTCGAGGAATGGGTATGCAGGTGCTATCTGCTCCTCTGCATCGGTTGATGTTGCACTGTTCTTTAGTGCAGGGTGAGGTGGACATGGGGGTCCTACCTGCATTGCCTGTTCCAGGGGTCTCAGTCATTCTGGGAAATGAGTTAGCTGGTAGCAAAGTATGGTCTGTGTCTCCATCACCTGTCGTTACCTCTAAACCTGTAGTGCCAGAGGTTACTGACGCCGAGCAGAGTCTCATGGAGGTGTTTCCAGCCTGTGCTGTAACCCGAGCCCAGGCCTGTAAAATACAGGGGCCACAAGAAGCCAAGGTGGATTTAGGGGAAGTTGTTTCACTGTCTGTCTTTCCAGTGTCTGTCTCTCGCAGTGAGTTGGCCGACCAGCAGCGAGAAGATCCTTCGATACAGGAGCTCCTATCTCAGGTTCGCCCAGCAAGTGAAATGTCCAGTGCAGCCCATGGGTATTTCCTACAAGAGGGGGTATTGGTTAGAAAATGGTTACCTCAAGGTGAGAGTTTTGCTGGAGAGCCAATATTCCAGATTGTAGTGCCACCGAAACTGAGAGAAAGTGTTTTGCTAACAGCTCATGATGATGTTGCAGGGCATTTGGGAGTGCAGAAAACTTACAACCGGGTGCTGAAGTACTTTTACTGGCCCAGATTGAAGAAGGATATTTCTGCATACATAAAGACTTGTCATATTTGTCAGTTAACCGGTAAACCCAATCAAACTATTAAACCTGTTCCTTTGTCTCCTATTCCTGCAGTGTCCAGCCCGTTTGAGCACCTGCTCATAGACTGTGTCGGCCCTTTGCCTAAGTCCAAAGCCGGAAGTGTGTTCTTGCTGACTGTGATGTGCCAGACCACACGGTATCCAGCTGCATATCCCTTGCGGAATATAACCACAAAATCTGTGGTGAAGGCTTTAAGTCAGTTTATCTCAGTCTTTGGTATTCCTAAGGTTATTCAGTCAGACCAGGGTACAAATTTCACTTCACAGATGTTGGCAGAGGTTTTGCAACAGCTCCATGTGAAGCATGTTACCTCTAGTGCCTACCATCCTCAAAGCCAGGGGGCTCTGGAGAGGTTTCATCAAACCCTGAAATCATTGTTGCGGTCATACTGCAGTGAGTTGAACAGAGACTGGGAGGAGGGGTTACCTTGGTTATTACTAGCTGCCAGGGAAGTGGTGCATTCCAGTACAGGGTTTAGCCCAAATGATTTAGTCTTTGGACACCATGTTCGAGGCCCGTTAGCGGTACTGCAGGAGGATTGGCAGGTACCTGATCCCCCAGGTAAATTGTTGGACTATGTTAATGGATTCAAGCGACGGCTCTTTGAAGCTGTGAGGCTGGCAAAGGAAAAGCTGGAGGTTTCTCAAAAGAAAATGAAGAAATTGTATGATCGGCGTGCTGAAAAACGTGTTTTTTTCCCCAGGTGATCAGGTGTTAGCCTTGTTGCCTCTGGTAAGCTCCCCTTTCCAGACAAAATTTGTTGGTCCTTATTCTGTGATACGGCAGGTGTCAGATCAGAACTATGTCATCTCTACCCCAGATAGGAGGAAGGCTAGTCAGTTGTGTCACGTTAACCTGTTAAAGCCTTATTTTTCTCGTTCTGGTCCAGTAGGACCAGGGACAGGGGTAACCTCAGTGGCTGTGGCAGCGCCTCTTGTGGTTACTGGGACACAGTCAGGGGGAGAAGCCAGAGCAGATGAACTTGAGGTCACTGACTGTTTGACACAAGGTCGATTGAAAAATCCAGCGTTTCTGGGTAAGCTTGAAGTGTTGCTGGACCATTTGCCAGTGTCGGACTGAGGTGAAATGTGTTCTTTGATTAGATCATATAAGCCTCTGTTTTCAGATGTTCCTTCACGGACACACTTGGTGGAGCATGACATTGATGTGGGAGATGCAGCTCCTATCAAGCAGCGTTTCTACAGAGCCTCACTTGAAAAACGTGAGCAGTTGGAGTCAGAGGTCAAATACATGTTAGAAACAGGTATTGCTGAACCATCATTTTCTAGCTGGGCTTCACCGTGTTTGTTGGTTGCAAAGCCCGACTTGACCTTTCGGCCTTGTACTGACTTTGGGAAAGTGAATGCCGTAACAAAGCCAGACAGCTATCCCCTTCCTCGCATGGAGGACTGTGTAGATCAGGTTGGTTCAGCTAAATTTGTCAGCAAGTTTGACCTCCTTAAAGGGTACTGGCAGGTTCCCCTGACTCCTCGGGCTCGAGAGATTGCTTCCTTTATTACGGCTTCTGGTTTGTATTCATACACTGTGATGCCTTTTGGGTTGAGGAATGCCCCTGCCACCTTCCAACGCCTAATGAACAGAGTGGTTTCTGGACTTAAAGGGTGTGCAGTCTATTTAGATGATGTGGTCGTGTACAGAAACACTTGGCCGGAGCATTTACAGCACGTCCGGGCCCTGTTTGATCGGCTGTCTTGGCCCAATCTCACGGTGAACTTGGCAAAGTGTGAGTTTGCCAAGGCCACTGTGACCTATCTGGGGAAGGTGGTTGGACAGGGGGTTGTGCGGCCTGTACAGGCCAAAGTGGAAGCTGTAGAGAAGTTTCCTCCTCCCACTACCAAGAAGGAGCTTGCAAGGTTTCTTGGTATGGTAGGGTACTATCGAAGTTTCTGCAAAAACTTCTCAGCAGTAGCTGCTCCGTTGACAGATCTAATTAGTCCTAAAGTGAGGTTTCACTGGTCTGATGGGTGTCAGAGGGCTTTTGACAGGGTGAAAGCTCTTCTTTCCTGTGCTCCAGTCCTTGCAGCTCCCCGTCTGGATGAGCCGTTCCAGCTTCAGGTGGACGCCAGCAACACGGGTGCTGGGGCCGTGTTGTTACAACTGGATGGTTCAGGTTCTGAGAAGCCAGTCAGCTATTTCTCACGCAAGTTCAACTCGTATCAGTTAAACTATTCAATAGTGGAGAAAGAAGCGCTCGCACTAATTTGGGCCCTACAGCATTTTGAGGTGTACATTGGGAGTGGGAGCAGGCCTCTTGTAGTTTACACTGATCACAATCCACTAACGTTTTTGCATTCATTACAGAATCCCAACCAGCGGCTGATGAGGTGGTGCTTGTTTTTGCAGCCTTTCCATCTCGATATCAGGCACCTAAAAGGATCTGACAACATTATCGCTGATGCCCTGTCTCGAGTGTCGTCTTAGGGTTGTTCTGGTTTCTGGTTCCCTGTTTTTGTTCCCTCTCCTGTCTCTTAAAAATTGGCTTCTATGGTACCTAGTTGCTGAGGCGGAGTGGGTGAATTGAAAGCAGTGGTAGCTGTGGGACCTCAGCGCCCGGGTAAAGATGCTTATGAATGTACTTCATGTGGTCTGTATTGATACATTTGTTGATGCTCTTTTTGCCAGGGTCCTTGGGCCCTGTTTTTATGGGGGGGGTGTGACGACCCTGGGTTTTTCCTGATCCCTAATAGTGTCTCCCTTTTGTTTCTGAGTGCCTGTGGCTGGAGGGTCGTCAGGCTGGATGAGCTACACCTGGGCAGACTGGCTCACCTGCCTTTAAAGATGGCCGCCGAACCGGTCGCTCTCTCTCTCTGACACCATGCGGCTGCCAGGCTCTCTCCAGCTCACCTACATTTTTGATTTGTTTGTTTAACATACACACATACTCACTCATCCATACACACTTTACACTACTGATCTTACTGACTTTTCCATGTTTCATGTTCTGTTTTTGTTTAGAGAAGTGGGCCAATAAATGGTAAAAAGGCTATTCTGTGTGAATTTCCTCTTTTTTGTTGCAAGCTTGAGCCAGCTTGTAACAATAATAACAAATAATTAAAATAATAATAACAATAATAAATAATAATAATAATAATTAAAAATAAAAGTAATAATAACAATAATAAATAATTAAAATAATATAATAATAATAATAATAATAATAATAATAATAATAATAATAATAATAATAATATAATCGGTCAGGTAGAAAAAGTCTTTTATAGAAAATCAAATTTTAAATACTTGACTCAGATCAGTTTCATTTGTTCCATTGTCAGATTTTTTTTTCTTAATTCTAAACTTTTTTTCTCACAGTAACAGTTGCATTAATGTGACGTGTGTTTTAAACTGTTGTATTTTATATCATGCAGAATGTGAAGCTGTTCTTCTTTAGTGATGACATGTTTCACTTGTAACAGAAGTGAACATAAACATGTTCAGCTGATGCTTTGGCCGTCCCTGCTGGACACATGTGGGACTGGAGGAGGGTGGAGCCCCTCCCTCAGAGTGGGTGGAGCCCCTCCCTCAGAGTGGGTGGAACCCCTCCCTCAGAGTGGGTGGAGCCCCTCCCACCTGACACAGATGGACAGCATCATGCCGTCGTTTGAGTCCAACACGTCCGTGTGCAGCTCAAACGCATCCTCTGGGTGGGCGTGGCGTTTCCTCCTCATGTCTTCTTCATCTCTGACGTTATAAAACACGATCACCTGAGACAAACACAGACAGTGTGTATAAGTACACACAGATGTCATCCAGTGTGTATAAGTACAAACAGATGTCATCCAGTGTGTATAAGTACACACAGATGTCATCCAGTGTGTATAAGTACAAACAGATGTCATCCAGTGTGTATAAGTACACACAGATGTCATCCAGTGTGTATAAGTACAAACAGATGTCATCCAGTGTGTATAAGTACACACAGATGTCATCCAGTGTGAATAAGTACAAACAGATGTCATCCAGTGAGTATAAGTACACACAGATGTCATCCAGTGTGTATAAGTACAAACAGATGTCATCCAGTGTGTATAAGTACACGCAGATGTCATCCAGTGTGTATAAGTACACGCAGATGTCATCCAGTGTGTATAAGTACACGCAGATGTCATCCAGTGTGTTTAAGTACACGCAGATGTCATCCAGTGTGTATAAGTACAAACAGATGTCATCCAGTGTGTATAAGTACACGCAGATGTCATCCAGTGTGTATAAGTACACGCAGATGTCATCCAGTGTGTATAAGTACAAACAGATGTCATCCAGTGTGTATAAGTACACGCAGATGTCATCCAGTGTGTATAAGTACACGCAGATGTCATCCAGTGTGTATAAGTACACGCAGATGTCATCCAGTGTGTATAAGTACACGCAGATGTCATCCAGTGTGTATAAGTACACGCAGATGTCATCCAGTGTGTATAAGTACACGCAGATGTCATCCAGTGTGTATAAGTACACGCAGATGTCATCCAGTGTGTATAAGTACACGCAGATGTCATCCAGTGTGTATAAGTACACGCAGATGTCATCCAGTGTGTATAAGTACACGCAGATGTCATCCAGTGTGTATAAGTACACGCAGATGTCATCCAGTGTGTATAAGTACACGCAGATGTCATCCAGTGTGTATAAGTACACGCAGATGTCATCCAGTGTGTATAAGTACACGCAGATGTCATCCAGTGTGTATAAGTACACGCAGATGTCATCCAGTGTGTATAAGTACACTCAGACGCCATCCAGTGTGTATAAGTACACGCAGACGTCATCCAGTGAGTATAAGTACACGCAGATGCCATCCAGTGTGTATAAGTACACGCAGACGCCATCCAGTGAGTATAAGTACACACAGACGCCATCCAGTGTGTATAAGTACACACAGACGTCATCCAGTGAGTATAAGTACACGCAGACGTCATCCAGTGAGTATAAGTACACGCAGATGCCATCCAGTGTGTATAAGTAAACGCAGACGTCATCCAGTGAGTATAAGTACACGCAGATGCCATCCAGTGTGTATAAGTACACGCAGACGTCATCCAGTGAGTATAAGTACACGCAGATGTCATCCAGTGTGTATAAGTACACGCAGATGCCATCCAGTGTGTATAAGTACACGCAGACGTCATCCAGTGAGTATAAGTACACGCAGATGTCATCCAGTGTGTATAAGTACACGCAGATGTCATCCAGTGTGTATAAGTACACGCAGATTTCATCCAGTGTGTTTAAGTACACGCAGATGTCATCCAGTGTGTATAAGTACAAGCAGATGTCATCCAGTGTGTATAAGTACACGCAGACGTCATCCAGTGTGTATAAGTACACGCAGACGTCATCCAGTGTGTATAAGTACACGCAGATGTCATCCAGTGTGTATAAGTACACGCAGATGTCATCCAGTGTGTATAAGTACACGCAGATGTCATCCAGTGTGTATAAGTACACGCAGATGTCATCCAGTGTGTATAAGTACACGCAGATGTCATCCAGTGTGTATAAGTACACGCAGATGTCATCCAGTGTGTATAAGTACACGCAGATGTCATCCAGTGTGTATAAGTACACGCAGATGTCATCCAGTGTGTATAAGTACACGCAGATGTCATCCAGTGTGTATAAGTACACGCAGATGTCATCCAGTGTGTATAAGTACACGCAGATGTCATCCAGTGTGTATAAGTACACGCAGATGTCATCCAGTGAGTATAAGTACACACAGATGCCATCAAGTGTGTATAAGTACACACAGACGTCATCCAGTGAGTATAAGTACACACAGATGCCATCCAGTGTGTATAAGTACACACAGACGTCATCCAGTGAGTATAAGTACACACAGATGCCATCCAGTGTGTATAAGTACACACATACGTCATCCAGTGAGTATAAGTACACAGATGCCATCCAGTGTGTATAGGTACACACAGACGTCATCCAGTGAGTATAAGTACACACAGATGCCATCCAGTGTGTATAAGTACACACAGACGTCATCCAGTGAGTATAAGTACACACAGATGCCATCCAGTGTGTATAAGTACACACATACGTCATCCAGTGAGTATAAGTACACACAGATGCCATCAAGTGTGTATAAGTACACACAGACGTCATCCAGTGAGTATAAGTACACACAGATGCCATCCAGTGTGTATAAGTACACACAGACGTCATCCAGTGAGTATAAGTACACACAGATGCCATCCAGTGTGTATAAGTACACACATACGTCATCCAGTGAGTATAAGTACACAGATGCCATCCAGTGTGTATAGGTACACACAGACGTCATCCAGTGAGTATAAGTACACACAGATGCCATCCAGTGTGTATAAGTACACACAGACGTCATCCAGTGAGTATAAGTACACACAGATGCCATCCAGTGTGTATAAGTACACACATACGTCATCCAGTGAGTATAAGTACACAGATGCCATCCAGTGTGTATAAGTACACACAGACGTCATCCAGTGAGTATAAGTACACACAGATGCCATCCAGTGTGTATAAGTACACACAGACGTCATCCAGTGAGTATAAGTACACACAGATGCCATCCAGTGTGTATAAGTACACACAGACGTCATCCAGTGAGTATAAGTACACAGATGCCATCCAGTGTGTATAAGTACACACAGACGTCATCCAGTGAGTATAAGTACACACAGATGCCATCCAGTGTGTATAAGTACACACAGACGTCATCCAGTGAGTATAAGTACACACAGATGCCATCCAGTGTGTATAAGTACACACATACGTCATCCAGTGAGTATAAGTACACAGATGCCATCCAGTGTGTATAAGTACACACAGACGTCATCCAGTGAGTATAAGTACACACAGATGCCATCCAGTGTGTATAAGTACACACAGACGTCATCCAGTGAGTATAAGTACACACAGATGCCATCCAGTGTGTATAAGTACACACAGACGTCATCCAGTGAGTATAAGTACACAGATGCCATCCAGTGTGTATAAGTACACACAGACGTCATCCAGTGAGTATAAGTACACACAGATGCCATCCAGTGTGTATAAGTAGACATTTTATCCATTTTTCCCATGATGCTTTGCTACCTGAACCAAAGCGATGCCCTGACCCTCTGCCTTCAGCTTCAACTTCAGTTCATCTTCAGCTTCAATCTGAAAAACACAATGATAATACAAAACACATACAGTACATGTGTAACTATACATATATATATATATATATATATATATATATATATATATATATATATATATATATATATATATATATATATATATATATATATATATATATATATATATATATAAAACCCAGCAGAATAAAACAAGAGTTAAGTTATTGAAACATTTCCTGTTTAGTTTTGTTCCCTTCAAGTGTAAGATTTAAAACTAAAAAAACTATAATATATTCTTCAGATCATATAATAATTTTTATATATGTAATAAAGTTCAGATTTAACATGAAAAACTAAACTTATGACATTTTCTGGGAGTTTAATGTTTTAGCAATGCGTTACCACGGTTACCTGCTGTGTCTGGTGCGTTACCATGGTTACCTGCTGTGTCTGGTGCGTTACCATGGTTACCTGCTGTGTCTGGTGCGTTACCATGGTTACCTGCTGTGTCTGGTGCGTTACCATGGTTACCTGCTGTGTCTGGTGCGTTACCATGGTTACCTGCTGTGTCTGGTGCGTTACCATGGTTACCTGCTGTGTCTGGTGGAGCAGGAGGTTGTTCTGGTGGATGTGGAAAAACGCCAGCGTCATCAAGTCCTGGTCTTTTACATTGATTCTGATGTTGGTTTCAAACTGTGGTTTGTCTGATAAGAAGGATGATAAAGACTGAAGAGCAACCACTGTGTCCTGAAAAAGAAGACCACAAAGACTGTCAGGACCACCTAGACCACCAAGACCACAAAGACTGTCAGGACCACCTAGACCACCAAGACTAGTAAGACCACCTAGACCTGTGGTTGTTGGTACCTATGTAGACCTGTTTAGTACCTGTGTAGACCTGTGTGGTACCTGTGTAGACCTGTTTAATACCTGCTTAGACCTGTTTAGTACCTGTGTAGACCTGTTTAGTACCTGTGTAGACCTGTTTAATACCTGCTTAGACCTGTTTAGTACCTGTGTAGATCTGTTTAGTACCTGTGTAGACCTGTTTAGTACCTGTGTAGACCTGTTTAGTACCTGTGTAGACCTGTTTAGTATCTGTGTAGACCTGTTTAGTACCTGTGTAGACCTGTTTAGTACCTGTGTAGACCTGTTTAGTACCTGTGTAGACCTGTGTGGTACCTGTGTAGACCTGTTTAGTACCTGTGTAGACCTGTTTAGTACCTGTGTAGACCTGTTTAGTACCTGTGTAGACCTGTTTAGTACCTGTGTAGACCTGTTTAGTACCTGTGTAGACCTGTTTAGTACCTGTGTAGACCTGTTTAGTACCTGTGTAGACCTGTTTAGTACCTGTGTAGACCTGTTTAGTACCTGTGTAGACCTGTTTAATACCTGTGTAGACCTGTTTAGTACCTGTGTAGACCTGTTTAGTACCTGTGTAGACCTGTGTGGTACCTGTGTAGACCTGTTTAGTACCTGTGTAGACCTGTGTGGTACCTGTGTAGACCTGTTTAGTACCTGTGTAGACCTGTGTGGTACCTGTGTAGACCTGTTTAGTACCTGTGTAGAGCCGTATCCACCAAAGGCGTTCCTCTGTCGGCTCAGCCACTTCATCAGTTCCAGACCCTCTAGTGTTCGCCCCAGTGCATGATGGGACAACAGGACATACGCCGCCAGCTCGATGTCAGTAGAGCGAGGTTGCCATGACGATGACACCCCACTGCTTGGCAACGTCCACATCGCGACGCCATCTGTCACAAAAAACAAAACATGGATTCGACACTGAGAGCGATCAGAAGTTTATTGATTTATTTACTGAATATTTTATTCATTTATTTGATTTATTATTACTGTTCATTCATTATTTTACTGGGAGAGATAAGTGCCCAGTGGGGCAGATAAGTGCCCAGTGGGGCAGATAAAAGCCCCAGTGGGGCAGATAAGTGCCCAGTGGGGCAGATAAAAACCCCAGTGGGGCAGATAAGTGCCCAGTGGGGCAGATAAGTGCCCAGTGGGGCAGATAAAAGCCCCAGTGGGGCAGATAAGTGCGTATATAAGAAGAATGTTTCACATCGTCATACCAGGGTTAAATTTAACACGTGTTATTCATGCTGTTTTACAAAATGGCCGCCATTTTTCAACATGGCCACCATTTCTGGAATGTTTTACCATATAATTTCACACAGTGTGATTTAAAAGAACATCAAATATCATTTTGGTATCAAATTACCTTGAATCAACTATGAAGTGCTACTACAAGTGTTTATATAATATTTTCCATCTTGATCTGCTTTTGACCCTTTATAACAATCTAAGTGATTTTTTATTCCATGGGGTTTAGTGATAGAGTTAATGGACTCTACCACTAATTAACCCTAACCCAACTAACCCTAACCCAATTAACCCTAACCCAACTAACCCTAACCCAATTAACCCAAACCCAACTAACCCTAACCCAACTAACCCTAACTCAACTAACCCTAACCCAATTAACCCAAACCCAACTAACCCTAACCCAACTAACCCTAACCCAATTAACCCTAACCCAACTAACCCTAACCCAATTAACCCAAACCCAATTAACCCAAACCCAACTAACCCTGACCCAACTAACCCTAACCCAACTAACCCTAACTCAACTAACCCTAACCCAATTAACCCAAACCCAACTAACCCTGACCCAACTAACCCTAACCCAACTAACCCTAACTCAACTAACCCTAACCCAATTAACCCAAACCAAACTAACCCTAACCCAATTAAGCCTAACCCAACTAACCATAACAGTTCTATAATACACCTAATGGTGCATCCTGGACACATCATCAGTGATTCTCCTAGGCTCATCGGGTGTTTCGGGTCTTAATCAGACACCTTCACCTATGTGACCCGGCTGGGGGTGATCAGTCCCCCGACTTGTGTCCAGCTAGTGCACTACGCCACGCCTCCCCCCTCTTCAACCACAGCCACCTTGAAGCCTTTTCGGCTGCTTCCAGGATGTTTTTTGTGGCTCTTCGTCTGTGAAGTCCATAGATTCCAAGGAGCCCCAGGACCCAGTGTAAGGACTTCCCTGCGAAGCCCCTGCAGCCCACCTCAATAGGCTCGCAGTGGGCCTTCCACCCATTCCTCCGGCACTCGGCCACAAGATCTGCGTACTTCGTTCTTTTCCTCTCCTGCGCCTCTGTCCTCCCAGAGGACGGTCAACTCAAGGAGCACCATCTACTTGCTGGTTGCAGACATCAAGACCATGTCTGGTCGCAGGGGCATAGCTGCGATGATGTCTGGGAATCGCAGCTGCCTCTCCAGCTGCCAACCAGGAGCTGCTGTGGCTCAGCTGGTAGAGTGGGTCGTCCGATGATCGAAGGGTTGGCGGTTCGCGTCCCGGCTCTGGCTGTCCACATGTCGAAGTGTCCTTGGGCAAGACACTGAACCCTAAGTTGCTCACAGTAGGGTCAGGCAGCGCCTGTGTCTTGGCAGCAGCCGTCTACTGGTGTATGAGTGTGTGAATGGGTTTCTGTGAAGCGCTTTGTGACCTATGTCTGTGAAAAGCGCTATACAAATAAAGATTACTTACTTACTGCCAGTCCCTTGCTGTTGGGAGCAGGCCCCCCTGGGTCTTCTTGGAGGGTTGAGGTTTTTCCCCTGCTTGGACAAAGGCAATCATGCTCCTGCTTGGGTGGTGCCGCTTACTGGTGTTGTTGCCAGTGCAGATGGTGTCTGCTATTGCTCGCAGCACTTGGTCGTGTCGCCACCGGTACCTGCCATCTCCCAAGGCTGTTGAGCAGCAGCTGAGGATATGCTCTAGTGAACCTCTCTTCTGGCAGAGCTGGCACACAGGTGAGTCTGTCAATCCCCAGGTGAACAAGTTAGCTGGGCTTGGGAGGACATCATACACAGATTTCACCAAGAACTGGAAATGGTGTGATTCTGCCTTCCAGAGTTCGGACCAGGTGATCTTTCGGCCAGCTGTGTCCCACCTGGTCCAGGCCCCCTGCTTGCCCATGCCCACCACTCTGCTGAAGTGAGCCTCCTCCACTTCAGCGCAAACCTCCTCCTGGATAAGCTTCTACCTTTCCCCTGGCCCTGCTGGAGCATGGTCTCGGGTTGCTCCCCAACCCAGCCCGACCTGTCGCAACGGTTCCCACCAGGGTTCTGTGCCGCAGCCTTGCCTCTGCCCACTCTACTGCCTCTTGGGCACGCCACTTCCTTCCAGTTCTAACCTTCACTCCTGCTGAGGAAACCTTCCCATCTGCAGAATCTCTGTAGAGCAGGACTTCTCTGGCCCGGGAAAACTTGAATTCCTCTGTCACACTGCTAAAGGGAAGCTGCAGCTTGGTGTTGTGCCCAAACAAAGCAATGTTGCTTAGGCTCTGTAGCAGGACCAGCCACCTGCGCAGGGACTGGCTGATCTTCCTTTCGAAACCCTCCACTATGGTCATGGGGAATTCGTACATTAGCAGTGGCCAGAGGAGACGTGGCAGGCTGCCTTGCTGATAGATCCAGGCTTTGAACTTTCCCGGAAGTCCTGACTTGTCCACAGCTGAGAGCCACGTGTTGAGGTTATCACTGGTCGCTCGGCGTACTGCGGTATCCTTCAGCTCTTTGGTGAATAGTTTGCCCAGGCTCTCTACTGGCCTCTCTGACACGGGTGGAATTTGGGTGGCCCCCAGACTGAAGCGGAAGGTTACCTTCCCTTTTCTCAGGACTAAGGGCCTGCTCTTAGCGGGCTTAAAACACATTCTTGCCCAGCTAATGAGTTGGTCAAGGCCTTGAAGGAGCCATCTGCATCCGGGTACTGATGTTGTTGTTACTGTGAGGTCGTCCATGAATGCTCTAATCAGTGGTTGGCGGATTCCAGATCTGGAAAATGGACCTCTGCATTCTACTTCCACAGACTTCACAAGCATATTCATGGCCAGCGCGAACAGGGACACGGAGATCTGCAGCCTGTAATAATGCCTTTCTCCAGACGATGCCACTCTGATGTTGACCTCCCAGAGGACACTCTCAGACTGAAGTTGTTATAATAGTCGAGGATGAGATTGCGAATCTTCTCTGGGAAGTGATGTCTCCTCAGGGACAACTCCACCAGCTTGTGTGGAATTGATCCGTAAGCATTGGCAAGGTCCAGCCACAGGACAGCCAGATTGCCTCTGCTCTCTCACGCCTTCCGGATCAGCTGTGTTACCACGCCCGTGTGTTCGATACACCCTGGAACTCCAGGGACTCCTCCTTTCTGCACTGAGGTGTCAATATAAGTGTTATTCAGAAGAAATCCCATGAGACGGTTGTAAATGATCTTAAAGAAGGTTTTGCACTCAACACTAAGGAGGGAGATTGGGAGTGGATCTCTCCTTCAATGTGGTTCTCCTCAAGATTTCTTCTTTTTCCCACTGGGTTTGGAAGTTTTTTCTTGCCGAGAAGGAGGGTCTAAGGACAGGGGATGCCTGGGACTTTTCATGTATTTCTGTAGTTGATTATGTTTTTGTAAAGCCCTCTGAGACGACTTTGTTGTGATTTAGGGCTTTATAAATAAAATTGAATTGAATTGAATTGAATTGAGATTGTCCTAAACTGTTTGATGTTTCTGTAGTTCTCCTCCTTGGGAATCCATACGCCCTCTGCGTGCTTCCATTGCTGAGGTACCTTCCCTCTTTTCCAGATCACTCTGAAAATCTTCCAAAGACACTCCAACAGGCGGGGACACTGTTTGAAGACCTTGTAAGGAACTCCGCTTGGGCCTGGTGCTGATGCTGTTCGGGCAGATTTAATGACCTCTTTAACTTCCTTCAGGGTGGGTTCACTGGTGTTAAACAGTGTGTGGGGTTCTGGTGGACATACAAGGGCGTCACAGTGGCCAAGATCTTGCTCCCTCATGCTGTCGCTGTAGGTGTTCCTGAGGTGGCGATTAATGTCCTCCTCAGAACATGAGAGCTGACCACTGTGTTTCTCTCCCAGTAGCTTCTTTGTGAAACCAAATGGATTTGCAATGAAGGCACTACGCGTGCGGGCCCTTACCTTGCCGCTTTTCCTGTGCCACTCGGCACGTCGACCCAACTAACCCTAACCCAATTAACCCAAACCCAACTAACCCTAACCCAATTAACCCTATCCCAAACCCAACTAACCCTGACCCAATTAACCCGAACCCAACTATGAAAAAAGAAAAAAAAAAGTAAAAAAAAAAAAAGAAGAAGAAGGAAGATTTGAAAAAAAAGAAAACTGGGGGGTGTGGCACAGTGGTGCAGTAGTTAACAGGGTGGTGCAGTGGTTAACAAGGTGGTGCAGTAGTTAACAGGTGCAGTGGTTAACAGGATGGTGCAGTAGTTTACAGGGTGGTGCAGTAGTTAACAGGGTGGTGCAGTGGTTAACAGGGTGGTGCAGTAGTTAACAGGGTGGTGCAGTAGTTAACAGGGTGGTGCAGTAGTTAACAGGGTGGTGCAGTAGTTAACATGGTGGTGCAGTAGTTAACAGGGTGGTGCAGTGGTTAACAGGGTGGTGCAGTAGTTAACAGGGTGGTGCAGTAGTTAACATGGTGGTGCAGTAGTTAACAGGGTGGTGCAGTAGTTAACAGGGTGGTGCAGTTGTTAACAGGGTGGTGCAGTAGTTAACAGGGTGGTGCAATAGTTAACAGGGTGGTGCAGTAGTTTACAGGGTGGTGCAGTAGTTAACAGGGTGGTGTAGTGGTTAACAGGGTGGTGCAGTAGTTAACAAGGTGGTGCAGTAGTTAACAGGTGCAGTGGTTAACAGGGTGGTGCAGTAGTTAAATGGGTGGTGCAGTGGTTAACATGGTGGTGCAGTAGTTAACAGGGTGGTGCAGTGGTTAACAGGGTGGTGCAGTAGTTAACAGGGTGGTGCAGTGGTTAACAGGGTGGTGCAGTAGTTAACAGGGTGGTGCAGTAGTTAACAGGGTGGTGCAGTAGTTAACAGGGTGGTGCAGTAGTTAACACTGGTGCCTCACAGACAGAAGGTTGTTGGTTCTATTCCCACACCAGACCTTTCTGTGTGGAGTTTTCTCCAGGTACTCTGGCTCCTCCCACCATCCAAACACATGCACTGATAGGTTAACTAGTTAACTGGTTAACTGGTTAATCTAAATCATCCATAGGTGTGAATGTGACAGTGATTGTTTATATATGTTCAGTCCTGAGATGAACTGGAGACTCATACAGGGTGACCTCTGACCCCACCTTCACCTGCTGGAGCTGGATTAGACCCTGGTGACCCTAGTGTATGTGTGTGTGTCTGTGTTTGTGTATGTCTGTGTGTGTGTGTGAGAGAACACTATCCAATCCACTATTATGTTTTGTAAACAACACTTTGTATCTACTTTTGTATAAACCTTTCATCTGTTTCTTCATGTGTTTCCTATGTTTTGACTTAGTTTTGCGTTTGTAGCCTTTGTACCTTTCACGTGCACTCGTTCCTTCAGTCGGTCCAGCGCCTTGTTGGCGTTGGTGCTGCCGTACAGCGCCAGAGCGTATGTGAGCAGACTGAGGCTGTAGTTACTGGCCACGCCCTCTGCCAGACGCTCCTCCAGGAACAGGACGGCTGACATTAACTGAGAGGAGTAGTGAACCTGTCAGACAAAGCAGAGGGCGGCACACGATAACATTAACCATGGCTGTGTCCAAAACCACTCACTCACTCCCTACATAGGTCACTCAATTGAAAACGTCTTGGCAACTACTACAACGCCGTTTAAATGCGTCATCACCGTCGAACAATTGTTTCAAAAAATGTCAATACTTTTAAATGTTTTTCTTATTACCGTCTGTGCAATAAAATAAAACATGAATAAACTTGGTTCACGACTGTTTTACTATTATTAAGTGTTATTAAGTGTTAAGTGTTATTAACTGTTATTAAATGTTATTAACTGTTATTAATTGTTATTAAGTGTTATTAACTGTTATTAACTGTTATTAAGTGTTATTAACTGTTATTAAGTGTTATTAACTGTTATTAAGCATTATTAACTGTTATTAAGTGTTAAGTGTTATTAACTGTTATTAAGCGTTATTAACTGTTATTAACTGTTATTAAGTGTTATTAACTGTTATTAACTGTTATTAAGTGTTATTAACTGTTAAGTGTTAAGTGTTATTAAATGTTATTAACTGTTATTAACTGTTATTAAATGTTATTAACTGTTATTAACTGTTATTAAATGTTATTAACTGTTATTAATTGTTATTAAGTGTTATTAAGTGTTATTAACTGTTATTAAGTGTTATTAACTATTATTAACTGTTATTAACTGTTATTAACTGTTATTAACTGTTATTAACTGTTATTAACTGTTAACTGTTATTAACTGTTATTAAGTGTTATTAACTGTTATTAACTGTTATTAACTGTTATTAACTGTTAAGTGTTATTAACTGCTATTAACTGTTATTAACTGTTAACTGTTATTAACTGTTATTAAGTGTTATTAACTGTTATTAAGTGTTATTAACTGTTATTAACTGTTATTAACTGATATTAACTGTTAAGTGTTATTAACTGTTATTAACTGTTATTAACTGTTAAGTGTTATTAACTGTTATTAAGTGTTATTAACTGTTATTAACTGTTATTAACTGTTATTAACTGTTATTAACTGTTATTAACTGTTATTAACTGTTATTAATTGTTATTAACTGTTATTAACTGTTATTAACTGTTAAGTGTTATTAACTGTTATTAAGTGTTATTAAGTGTTATTAAGTGTTATTAACTGTTATTAACTGTTATTAACTGTTATTAACTGTTATTAATTGTTATTAAGTGTTATTAACTGTTATTAACTGTTAAGTGTTATTAACTGTTATTAAGTGTTATTAACTGTTATTAACTGTTATTGATTGTTATTAAGTGTTATTAACTGTTATTAAGTGTTAAGTGTTATTAACTGTTATTAAGTGTTATTAACTGTTATTAACTGTCATTAACTGTTATTAACTGTTATTAAGTGTTATTAAGTGTTATTAAGTGTTATTAAGTGTTATTAACTGTTATTAACTGTTATTAATTGTTATTAAGTGTTATTAACTGTTATTTGTTATTAACTGTTATTAAGTGTTATTAACTGTCATTAGCTGTTATTAACTGTTATTAAGTGTTATTAATTGTTATTAAGTGTTATTAACTGTTATTAAGTGTTAAGTGTTATTAACTGTTATTAAGTGTTATTAACTGTTATTAAGTGTTATTAACTGTTATTAAGTGTTATTAACTGTTATTAAGCATTATTAACTGTTATTAAGTGTTAAGTGTTATTAACTGTTATTAAGCGTTATTAACTGTTATTAACTGTTATTAAGTGTTATTAACTGTTATTAAGTGTTAAGTGTTATTAACTGTTATTAAGCGTTATTAACTGTTATTAACTGTTATTAAGTGTTATTAACTGTTATTAAGTGTTATTAACTGTTATTAACTGTTATTAAATGTTATTAACTGTTATTAATTGTTATTAAGTGTTATTAAGTGTTATTAACTGTTATTAAGTGTTATTAACTATTATTAACTGTTATTAACTGTTATTAACTGTCATTAACTGTTATTAACTGTTATTAAGTGTTATTAACTGTTATTAAGTGTTATTAATTGTTATTAAGTGTTATTAACTGTTATTAAGTGTTAAGTGTTATTAACTGTTATTAAGTGTTATTAACTGTTATTAAGTGTTATTAACTGTTATTAAGTGTTATTAACTGTTATTAAGTGTTATTAACTGTTATTAAGTGTTATTAATTGTTATTAAGTGTTATTAACTGTTATTAAGTGTTAAGTGTTATTAACTGTTATTAAGTGTTATTAACTGTTATTAAGTGTTATTAACTGTTATTAAGTGTTATTAACTGTTATTAACTGTTATTAACTGTTATTAACTGTTATTAACTGTTATTAAGTGTTATTAACTGTTATTAACTGTTAAGTGTTATTAACTGTTATTAACTGTTATTAACTGTTATTAACTGTTAATTGTTATTAACTGTTATTAACTGTTATTAAGTGTTATTAAGTGTTATTAACTGTTATTAACTGTTAAGTGTTATTAACTGTTATTAACTGTTAATTGTTATTAACTGTTATTAACTGTTATTAAGTGTTATTAAGTGTTATTAAGTGTTATTAATTG
Organism: Siphamia tubifer; assembly: GCA_020466265.1. Taxonomy (NCBI): domain Eukaryota; kingdom Metazoa; phylum Chordata; class Actinopteri; order Kurtiformes; family Apogonidae; genus Siphamia; species Siphamia tubifer. Next base: position 1,559,619 of record CM035805.1, read on the forward strand.
TTATTAAGTGTTATTAACTGTTATTAACTGTTAAGTGTTATTAACTGTTATTAACTGTTATTAAGTGTTATTAACTGTTATTAAGTGTTATTAATTGTTATTAAGTGTTATTAACTGTTATTAATTGTTATTAAGTGTTATTAACTGTTAAGTGTTATTAACTGTTATTAACTGTTATTAACTGTTAACTGTTATTAACTGTTATTAAGTGTTATTAACTGTTATTAAGTGTTATTAACTGTTATTAACTGTTATTAACTGATATTAACTGTTAAGTGTTATTAACTGTTATTAACTGTTATTAACTGTTAAGTGTTATTAACTGTTATTAACTGTTATTAACTGTTAACTGTTATTAACTGTTATTAACTGTTATTAACTGTTATTAACTGTTATTAACTGTTATTAACTGTTATTAAGTGTTATTAATTGTTATTAAGTGTTATTAACTGTTATTAACTGTTAAGTGTTATTAACTGTTATTAAGTGTTATTAACTGTTATTAACTGTTATTAACTGTTATTAACTGTTATTAACTGTTATTAACTGTTATTAAGTGTTATTAACTGTTATTAACTGTTAAGTGTTATTAACTGTTATTAAGTGTTATTAACTGTTATTAACTGTTATTAATTGTTATTAAGTATTATTAACTGTTATTAAGTGTTATTAACTGTTATTAACTGTCATTAACTGTTATTAACTGTTATTAATTGTTATTAAGTGTTATTAACTGTTATTAAGTGTTATTAACTGTTATTAAGTGTTAAGTGTTATTAACTGTTATTAAGTGTTATTAACTGTTATTAAGTGTTAAGTGTTATTAACTGTTATTAAGTGTTATTAACTGTTATTAACTGTTATTAACTGTTATTAAGTGTTATTAACTGTTATTAACTGTTATTAACTGTTAAGTGTTATTAACTGTTATTAACTGTTATTAACTGTTAATTGTTATTAACTGTTATTAACTGTTATTAACTGTTAACTGTTATTAACTGTTAAGTGTTATTAACTGTTATTAACTGTTATTAACTGTTAATTGTTATTAACTGTTATTAACTGTTATTAAGTGTTATTAACTGTTATTAACTGTTATTAACTGTTAATTGTTATTAACTGTTATTAACTGTTATTAAGTGTTATTAACTGTTATTAACTGTTAATTGTTATTAACTGTTATTAACTGTTATTAAGTGTTATTAACTGTTATTAACTGTTATTAACTGTTAATTGTTATTAACTGTTATTAACTGTTATTAACTGTTATTAACTGTTAACTGTTATTAACTGTTAAGTGTTATTAACTGTTATTAACTGTTAATTGTTATTAACTGTTATTAACTGTTATTAAGTGTTATTAACTGTTATTAACTGTTATTAACTGTTAATTGTTATTAACTGTTATTAACTGTTATTAACTGTTATTAACTGTTAACTGTTATTAACTGTTAATTGTTATTAACTGTTATTAACTGTTATTAACTGTTAATTGTTATTAACTGTTATTAACTGTTATTAATTGTTATTAACTGTTATTAACTGTTATTAACTGTTAAGTGTTATTAACTGTTATTAACTGTTATTAACTATTAACTGTTATTAACTGTTATTAAGTGTTATTAAGTGTTATTAATTGTTATTAACTGTTATTAACTGTTATTAACTGTTATTAATTGTTATTAAGTGTTATTAACTGTTAAGTGTTAACTGTTATTAACTGTTATTAACTGTTATTAACTGTTATTAACTGTTAACTGTTATTAACTGTTATTAAGTGTTATTAAGTGTTATTAAGTGTTATTAACTGTTATTAACTGTTATTAACTGATATTAACTGTTAAGTGTTATTAACTGTTATTAACTGTTATTAACTGTTATTAACTGTTATTAAGTGTTATTAATTGTTATTAAGTGTTATTAACTGTTATTAACTGTTAAGTGTTATTAACTGTTATTAAGTGTTATTAAGTGTTATTAACTGTTATTAACTGTTATTAACTGTTATTAACTGTTATTAAGTGTTATTAACTGTTATTAACTGTTATTAATTGTTATTAAGTGTTATTAACTGTTATTAAGTGTTAAGTGTTATTAACTGTTATTAAGTGTTATTAACTGTTATTAACTGTCATTAACTGTTATTAACTGTTATTATTTGTTATTAAGTGTTATTAACTGTTATTAAGTGTTATTAACTGTTATTAAGTGTTATTAACTGTTATCAACTGTCATTAACTGTTATTAACTGTTATTAATTGTTATTAAGTGTTATTAACTGTTATTAAGTGTTATTAAGTGTTATTAACTGTTATTAAGTGTTATTAATTGTTATTAAGTGTTATTAACTGTTATTAACTGTCATTAACTGTTATTAAATGTTATTAATTGTTATTAAGTGTTATTAACTGTTATTAAGTGTTATTAAGTGTTATTAACTGTTATTAACTGTTATTAACTGTTATTAAGTGTTATTAACTGTTATTAACTGTCATTAACTGTTATTAACTGTTATTAACTGTTATGAAGTGTTATTAACTGTTATTAAGTGTTATTAATTGTTATTAAGTGTTATTAACTGTTATTAAGTGTTAAGTGTTATTAAGTGTTATTAAGTGTTATTAACTGTCATTAACTGTTATTAACTGTTATTAATTGTTATTAAGTGTTATTAACTGTTATTAAGTGTTATTAATTGTTATTAACTGTTATTAACTGTTATTAAGTGTTAAGTGTTATTAACTGTTATTAAGTGTTATTAACTGTCATTAACTGTTATTAACTGTTATTAATTGTTATTAAGTGTTATTAAGTGTTATTAACTGTTATTAACTGTTATTAACTGTTATTAACTGTTATTAATTGTTATTAAGTGTTATTAACTGTTATTAAGTGTTAAGTGTTATTAACTGTTATTAAGTGTTATTAACTGTTATTAAGTGTTATTAACAGTTATTAACTGTTATTAACTGTCATTAAGTGTTATTAACTGTTATTAACTGTTATTAACTGCTATTAACTGTTAATTGTTATTAACTGTTATTAAGTGTTATTAACTGTTATTAAGTGTTATTAACTGTTATTAACTGTTATTAACTGTTATTAACTGTTAATTGTTATTAACTGTTATTAACTGTTATTAACTGTTAATTGTTATTAACTGTTATTAACTGTTATTAACTGTTATTAACTGTTATTAACTGTTAATTGTTATTAACTGTTATTAACTGTTATTAACTGTTAATTGTTATTAACTGTTATTAACTGTTATTAATTGTTATTAACTGTTATTAACTGTTATTAACTGTTATTAACTGTTATTAATTGTTAAACAACTCTTGTCTCACCTGTCATCCAACAGGCAGAGTTAACATTTACCGTTATTGAACAGCTGTAGTTCTGTCAGTATGACTCCAATATTCATTTGTCTGTGTTTATTTTAATCATAAATCTCTCCGTAACATTTATTCTGTGGCTCATATTTGAGGTGGATCAACGCTCCTTCTGTAAAACTGTTAATAAAACACCGGATCATTTAATTTATTTTTTGGGTGTACTGTATCTCAGTGTTTTTGGTCTAATTTATATAATTGGAATTCACTAAAAACTAACGGTGTTTCATCCTTGGAATGAAGGACATTGGACAATATTTTTGTTTTAACCACAGAACGGTGCCTAATGTAAACTTTATACATCGCTTAATATTGTATTTTACTGTAGTTCTTTTTTTTTCTTTTTTACAAAATCCCCAAGTTTATGTTTTTTTCTATATTTTATTTTGTATTTAATTTTAAGTTTCATTATCCTAATGTCTATATCAATAAAGTTTGGTTTTTTTTAAGTCTCCGTCTATCATGACCTCTGCTCCAGTGACCTTTGCCCCAGTCATCTCCACACTCACCTGGTCCCGCACTGCGCAGCTGCAGCCGTTCCTCATCTGTGGCTATAAAAGCAGTAAGGCTGCAGTTGCCAGTGCGGGACCATTCAGTAATGTCACCTCCATAACCCAGACACTTTGACCATCTCCTCAGTCACCATAACCCGGACATTCATCATCACCGTGGACTCTGGCCGTTTGTTCCCAGGTTTTGGTTTGGTTTTGTCTCTGACTTGTCTTTATGTTTCTTTTTGTTTTTGTTATTAAATTATTTTTTATTTTTCACGGTGTTCGACCCGGTATCGCCCGGGACCTGCTTGCGGTATTCGGGTCAGTATCGCCCCGGACCTGTTCCCTTGTTGCCCCCGTGTCGGCCCGGTCCTTTTGTTTCCTCGTTTTGTCCTGTCTTTGTTTAGTGCCTTGTCTCTGTTCCATTTTGTCGCTCCCTGCCAGAGTCCGTGGTGACCCCACCCAATTGGTTTTGCTCCTGCTACCACCCCAGACCACTCATTCCACGCCGCCCTACCCAGAGGGATTCCACACCGCCCTACCCAGAGGGTACTCCGACCAGGGGGTTTGCATGTTGCCCTGCCTGCAGACACATTACCATTTTTTGAGCTCCGGACAATGGGGGAGGGGTCTTTGTTTTTTGTTTTTTAGGGCCATCAGGAGCCACCCCTTGGGGGGGGGGGTACTGTCATGACCTCTGCTCCAGTGACCTTTCCCCCAGTACTCTCCCCACTCACCTGGCCCCACACTGCGCAGCTGCAAGCCGTTCCTCATCTGTGGCTATATAAGCAGTGAGGCTGCAGTTGCCAGTGCGGGACCATTCAGTAATGTCACCTCCATAACCCGGACACTTTCACCATCTCCTCGGTCACCATAACCCGGACCTTCATCATCAGCACGGACTCTGGCCATTTGTTCCCAGGTTTTGGTTTGGTTTTGACTCTGTCTTTATGTTTCTTAGTTTTGTTATTAAATTATTTTTTCCCTTCAGCACTGTGCAATGGAGTCCTCCTTCACCTCACCCCAATCCTGACACCGTCCTTCAGTCATTTTTTTGATTCGTACAATGCATGATGGGATATAGTGCTTTGGTTAGTGACCATCGATGCCCACTACATTTTGCGGTGGATTGTGGGATACATTGAGTGACTGGAACAACTATGGGACCTCAGACCTGCACCCCCCCCACCCCCTAACTCAGAACGACTACGGGACTCTAGATTCATACTGGTCCCGACCGGTCAGCGGGCTGACTCCATTAGAAAATCCTACGCAGTCCCTGTTTTGTCAAATACTAACAGACCAAGAAAACACTCCTCTGATTATAATGTAAAACACAAACACCTTAGAGCCATTAACACTCACCACAGACCTGATCCACAGCCCCTCTAAGAGCTCCTACAGGTAAAGGTAGGGTTGCTAAATGTCAGATCATTAACCAATTAATCTTTCATAATTAATGACCTGATACTTAAAAAAAACTCTGCACTGTATGTTTCTAGTAGAGACATGGTTAAATATTGTCACTGTAGTAACAACGCTGATAAAGACGTGTCGTCCAAACCACAAACATTATCAGTCAGTCAGACATAATAGAAAGGGGGGGTGGATTAGCTGCCATTTTATCCACGTCACTTACATGCAGTCACATTGACTTGGGTGAATTTATATCCTTTGAATATTTGGCTGTTGAGTTTAAGACCCAATTATCCCTGCTTCTAATCACAGTATACAGACCACCCAAACACTATCACTGTTCTTTCAGGAACTCTCAGAGCTCATCTCACTAAGTATCACTAGATGTGAAAGAGTAATAATACACAGGATTTAAATATTCATATTAATAAGAAAAATGAGCCCAAGGTTTTAGAGTTCATGAACCTAGTGGACAACTTTGGACTAGAACAACATGTAAAAAACCCACACACCCACTTGGAAACACCTTTGACTTAGTGATAACTGCAAGAGTTAACATTGAAAAGTTTACAGTTATGGAAGTGTCCATATCTGACCATCACTGTGTGTAGTTTGACGCCAGCCTTATGTTAACAGAGAACAGAAAACAGCCTGTAGTCAAAAAACAGGTATTAAATGACAGAGCTGAAGAAAAGTTTAAAAACATGATGTGAGCAGTGACGCCTAACAACCTAGAATGTTCTTTAAATTCCATGGTGGACAAATTTAACAACACACTATCATCTGCTTTGGATGTTGTTGCTACTTTAAGGGTTAAAAAAAGTCAAATGACAGAATGTCCCCATGGCTCAGTAACAACACTGTCAGTTAAAACAAACAAACCTGTAGAAGAACTGAGAGAAAATGGAGAAACACCAAACTGGTAATTACCACCTATAATCAATACATTCCAATTACAAGAAAAGATTACTTTTCCAAAGTTATCACAGAGAATGCTGGGAATTCCAAAATATTATTCTCCATTATCGACAAGGTACTTAACACGCCCCCCCACCCCCCTCCAGCCCTCTGCATCCAAGTGTGAGGAGCTGACTGTGTTTTTTAAAAACTAAATAACGTTAATCAGGTCCAGTATTAATTCCACCACAGATAGTGTCTACAGTCCCTGTGCTGTTACCATGGCAACATTCACCTGCATTACATCAGCACAACTCTAAATGTATTTCACCCTGTCTTAAAATTGTGAAGCACTTTGGGATAATTTTGTGCAATCAAATTTTAATGTATGTATGTAGCACTTCTGTAGGTTGTTATTTAAATTGTGTAATGTATTTATAATCAGTTTATCTGCACTCTTGTGATTTTATTTATTGAAATTTTATAATCTTGTACTTTTGTAATTTTATAATTTTTGTGCAATCGAATTTAATGTATTCTTTGTATTTCACCCTTTCTTAAAATTGTATTTTACTTTTTAATCAATGTGACGCACTTTGGGCTACAGTTTTGTATGAAAGGTGCGATACAGATAAAGATTATTATTATTATTATTATTATTATTATATAGAGCTTATAAATAGTTACGTTAGTCACTACATATTCGGAGACCCCTACAAAATGGACTGGTCCCTATATCAGGTCCTCTGTAGGGAGTAGGGAGTGGTTTAGGACACAGCCCATGTTTATTAAATTTAACCTAAGCTAAGCTCCGCCCACTTCCACCCATCCCTCTCAACAATCAAAGCTCTAACCGCTGAAATGCCACTGACACGTCCCTGACACGCTGCTGACACACCCCTGACACACCCCTAACACACCCCTGACACACTGCTGAAAGGCTGCTGACATACCCCTGACACACCCGACATGCCACTGACACACCCCTTATATGCCCCTTACACGCCACTGACACGCCACTGAAACACCTCTGACACACTCCTGACATGCTGCTGACACACCGCTGAAACACCCCTGATCCGCCACTGACACGCTGCTGACACACGCCTGACTCACCCCTGACACGCTGCTGAAACACCCCTGACATGCCGCAGACAGGGTGCTGAAACACCCCTGACATGCCCCTGACACACCCCTAATACACGCCGCTTAAACACCCCTGACACACCCCTAACACACCCCTGACACACTCCTGACACTCCCCTAACACACCCCTGACACACCCCTGACATGCCGCTGACACGCTGCTGAAACACCCCTGACAAACCTCTGAAACACCCCTGACAAACCTCTGAAACACCCCTGACCCACCCCTGACACACTGCTTACACGCCGCTGACACGCTGCTGAAACACCCCAGATACACCCCTGACACACCCGACATGCCACTGACACACCCCTTATATGCCCCTTACACGCCACTGAAACACCTCTGACACACCCCTGACACACTCCTGACATGCTGCTGACACGTCACTGACACGCTGCTGACATGCCGCTGACACGCCGTTAAAACGCCGCTAAAACACAGCTAAAACACCCCTGATACACCCCTGACACACTCCTGACATGCTGCTGACACACCGCTGAAACACCCCTGATCCGCCGCTGACACGCTGCTGACACACGCCTGACTCACCCCTGACACGCTGCTGAAACACCTCTGACACATCCCTGACACACTCCTGACATGCTGCTGACACGCCGCTGACACGCCGTTAAAACGCCGCTAAAACACCCCTGATACACCCCTGACACACTCCTGACATGCTGCTGACACGCCGCTGACACGCCGTTAAAACGCCGCTAAAACACCCCTGATACACCCCTGACACACTTCTGACATGCTGCTGACACACCGCTGAAACACCCCTGATCCGCCGCTGACACGCTGCTGACACACGCCTGACTCACCCCTGACACGCTGCTGAAACACCCCTGACACGCCGCAGACAGGGTGCTGAAACACCACAGATACACCCCTGACACACCCCTAACACACCCTTGACACACCCCTGACACGCTGCTGACATGCTGCTGAAATGCCGCTGATATCCCCCTGACACGCCCCTTACACACTGCTTACACACCCATGACACGTCCCTGATTCGTTGCTGAAATGCCGCTGACATACCCCTGACGCTGTTTGACCCCAGCTTGACTAAATTGAGACGGAGCGAGTCACAGGCTATTTTTAACCACCCTGCAGCGAACATGGATCGATTTTTCAGTCCGCAAAGTTCCTCAAGAAGTGGTAAAAGAAATGACAATGAAAATGACAATGACAAAAACAAACGCCCTAACCCTAAAAAGAGAAAGTACATTGATAGTTATATTGAGTTTGACAAGATCATCCCTCTCATTAAGTCTCTGTCTGTCTGTCTGTCTGTCTGTCTGTCTGTCTGTCTGTCTGTCTGTCACACACACACACACACACGGTTTTGTGTGTCTTTTGTTCCGTTTATTATTTTAAAATTATTTAAAATTGTTGTTTCTGAAGTGTTCATTTATATTATAATACCTGAAAATGTGGCTGGTTTGCACAAAAGCACTATTAAAAAAGGTTATCATTGTTTCATAATAATCATTGTTGAAGTGGTTTTTTTTCATTTTCAGTATCGCCAGGATGAGGGGGGACATGGAAAAATTTCACCCCTCCAAGGGGGACCTGGGCCAAAAAAGTTTGAGAACCCCTGCCCTAACATACCCCTGACACACCCCTAACACACCCCTGACACGCCGCTGACACGCTGCTGAAACACCCCTGACCCACCCCTGACACACTCCTTACATGCCGCTGACACGCTGCTGAAACACCCCAGATACACCCCTGACACACCCCTAACACACCCTTGACACAGCCCTGACACGCTGCTGAAATGCCGCTGACATACCCCTGACATGCCCTGACACGGCCCTTACACACTGCTTACACACCCCTGACACGCCACCGAAACACCCCTGACAAACCCCTAACACACCCCTGACACACTCCTGACACACCCCGAACACACCCCTGACACACTCCTGACACACCCCTAACACACCCCTGTCACGCCGCTGACCCGCTGTGAAACACCCCTGACAAACCTCTGAAACACCCTTGACACACTCCTTACACGCTGCTGAAACATCCCAGATACACCCCTGACACACCCCTAACACACCCTTGACACACCCCTGACACGCTGCTGACATGCTGCTGAAACACTGCTGAAATGCCGCTGACATACCCCTGACAAGCCCTGACACAGCCCTTACACACTGCTTACACACCCATGACACGTCCCTGATACGTTGCTGAAATGCCGCTGACATACCCCTGACACACCCCCGACACACCCCTGACACGCTGCTGAAACGCCCCTGACACACCCCTGAAACACCCCTGAAATACCCCTAACATGCCCCTGACATGCCGCTGACACACCCCCGACCCGCCCCTAACACACCTCTGACACGCCCCTGACACGCTGCTTACACACCCCTGACACACCGCTGACACGCCCCTGACATGCCCCTGACATGCCCCTGACATGCCCCTGACATGCCCCTGACATGCCCCTGACACACCTCTTACACGCCCCTGACACACTGCTGACACACCCCTGACACGCTGCTAAAACACTGCTAAAAAGCTGCTGACACGCCGCTGACACGCCGCTGACACGCCACTGAAACACCCCTAACACACCCCTGACACGCCGCTGACATGCTGACCTTCAAAAGCTTCCACGTGACCGTCGGCATTCTCACCTTGGCGTTGTCATCCTGCATCAGACCAATGATAACGTACGCTGTCATGGAAACGGGACCGTCCACGCCTCCCACCATCTCGGAGTGGATGACCCGGCCAACTTCCTGGAAACTCCCATCATCCCTCTGCTGCGACACCAACCACAGCGCCGTCGCCTGCAGCACCTGAGGGTCAATGGTGATGAAGACCTTCGCCTGTTGGAAACATCTGAAGACGAAGGCTGACAACCTGCACACAACAGGTTAACACTGGTTAACCTACACTGGTAAACCCAAATTGGTTAACCCATAGTAGTTAACCCACACTGGTTAATGCAATCTAGTTAACTCACACTAGTTAACCCACATTAATTCAATTCAATTCAATTTTATTTATAAAACCCCAAATCACAACAAAGTCGTCTCAAAGGGCTTTACAAAAACACAATCAGCTACAGAAATACATGAAAAGTCCCAGGCATCCCCTGTCCTTAGACCCTCCCCCTGTCCTTAGACCCTCCCCCTGTCCTTAGACCCTCCTTCTCGGCAAGAAAAAACTTCCAAACCCAGTGGGAAAAAGAAGAAATCTTGAGGAGAACCACATTGAAGGACAGATCCACTCCCATGGACGGACAGGCTATAGATGAACGTCCATTTATAAATGAAGGAGGGGGGGCTGGTCCAGACAGGCAGGGACGGGGGTCCGGAGTCGCAGGTCGGCACAGGCGATACACTGCAGATCCTGTTGTCCATGGCTCCCGTGCAGATACTGTCAGGAGAGCCACCACTCCCCCCAGGGGGGGGAGGGGGGAAAGGGGACACCAGGTGACTAGTCATGAACAGACTTGGTATGAAAGATATGTTATAAAAATGACACAAACAGGTGTGAGAGAGAGAAAGAGAAGAAAGAACTCAGTGTCTGTACTTCCCCCAGCATTCTAACTCCTAGGGCAGCCTAGACTGAACTGTGACTCATACATCATGTATACATGATATATGAGTCACATCATTTTTAACTAACCTGACCATAGGCTTTATCAAACACGAATGTTTTAAGCCTAATTTTAAATGTAGAGACTGTTTCTGCGTCTTTAATATTAAAGGGAAAATGATTCCATAAGATAGTAACCATGGTAACTAAAGGCTCTTGCTCCTACTGTACTTTTAGAAACCCTAGGAACTTTCAATAAACCTGCATTCTGAGAACGAAGGGTTCTATTGGGTTGGTACGGAACCAGATCATCTTTAAGATAAGAGGGGCCCATACCATTAACCCCTGACCTCTGACCCCTAACCCTAACCCATACCATTAATGGTTTTATATGTAAGGAGGAGGATTTTAAATTTAATTCTAGACTCAACTGGTAGCCAATGAAGGGTTTGGAGCACAGGGGTGATAGGGTTAGGGGTCAGGGGTCAGGGTTTGGAGCACAGGGGTGATAGGGTTAGGGGTCAGGGGTCAGGGTTTGGAGCACAGGGGTGATGTGTTCTCTTCTATTTGATCCTGTTAATAATCTTGCTGCTGCATTTTGAACCAGTTGAAGCTTTTTAGGGAATATTTAGGACACGCTACAAGTAAGGAGTTACAATAATCTAATCGTGATGTAACAAATGCATGAATTAATTTTTCTGCAGTCGTTTTAGACAGAATATTCCTAATTTTGGCTAATGTTGCGCAGGTGAAAGAAGGCTGTTCTGCAAGTTTGGTTAATGTGCCCTGACCTCTGACCCCTGACCCTTTGAATGAAAGATCTGGATCAAATAAAACTCCTAAATGTTTAACTGTGGCACTGGGTCCAGAGTAACTATCTGGTCAGTTAGGGAGTCTCACATTTTTTGGACCAATTATAATGACTTCAGTTTTTTCAGGGTTCAATAAAAGATAATTGGCACTCATCCAAGTTTTTATGTCTTGGACACATGTACTTAGTTTATCTATTTGTCTGGTCTGATCAGGTTTAATCGATAAATATAGCTGTGTGTCATCTGCATAACGATGAAAATTAATGCCATGATTTCTAATGATGTTACCTAAAGGGAGCATATATAGTGTAAACAAAATAGGCCCAAGGACTGACCCTTGAGGAACGCCATAATTAACTCTGGAGAACAACCATTATTGTTGATTAACGTTAACAAATTGGTATGGATCAGATAAATATGATTTAAAGCAGCAGAGGGCTGCTCCTCTAATACCTATATCACATTCTAATCTGTGCACTAAGATACTGTGGTCAATGGTGTCAAAGGCTGCACTAAGGTCTAATAACACCAGGACCCATATTAATCCCATGTCAGCGGCTAATAATAAGTCATTAGTAACTTTAACTAACGCTGTTTCAGTGCTATGATGGGCACGAAAGCCAGACTGAAACTGTTCAAATAAACTATTATCCTGCAGGTATTGGCACAGCTGTTTAACTATTACTCGTTCATTAGTTAACCCACACTGGTTAACCCACACTAGTTAACCCACACTTTTTACTTTTCCTCTAAAAATTGTGCATTTTTTTCAAATCCCATGACTTTTCATCTCAATTGTAAGTTTTTTCCCTTGTTTTTCCTATTTTTTTGTCCATATTCATTAAACTCAGTAACTGACCTGATCAAACACATTATCTAAACACTAACTAATTTTAAAGGATTTGAAACTTTTCAGATTTTTCTGCTTAAATTATAATAATTATGATTATAATTAATTCCATTTTGTTTGTACTTTATTACACTTCAGTAGTTGTACTTTGTACTTTATTACACTTCAGTAGTTGTACTTTGTACTTTATTACACTTCAGTAGTTGTACTTTGTACTTTATTACACTTCAGTAGTTGTACTTTGTACTTTATTACACTTCAGTAGTTGTACTTTGTACTTTATTACACTTCAGTAGTTGTACTTGGACCATCTCTGCCAGACCCTGTCCACTTGTTCCCAGATCCTGGACTCTTACCAGGTGCTTCCAGAAAGATCGGATTCTCCGAAGGCGCTGAAGGACCCGTCCGGTCTCTGGTAAGACAGTTGACGCTCATACCCTGGACACAAAACACACTGAGCATCAGCCCACGCACCGGCTGCCTGAAGGGATGGTATCCACGGTAACCAGACCTTGGATCATGTAGGCAACGGCCTTGGTGTCGGTCTCCGAGTCGGCCTGGTCCGTGGCCCTCAGGTACCGCAGGACATAGATGTTTGGGGCCAAGTTGATCATGTTCTGTTCACCACAACCATGAGGGATCTGGATCAGAGAGTCCAGACCGCTGATAGACGGACCAAGGATGTCACCTGAGTGGGACACATCCACGTTAGTCACAGTCTGATGGGGACATGTCCACCTTAGCAAGGTGGGTTCTGGTCAATGTGGTGCCCTAGGTGAACACTACGCGAACACTAGGCCAACACTAGGCCAACTCTAGGTGAACATAAGGTGAACACTAGGCCAACACTAGGCCAACTCTAGGTGAACATAAGGTGAACAGTAGGCCAACACTAGGTGAACACAAGGCCAACACTAGTTGAACACTAGGCAAACACTAAGTGAAAACTAGGCCAACTACAGGTGAACACTAGGCCAACACTAGGTAAACACAAGGCCAACACTAAGTGAACACTAGGCCAACACTAGGTGAACACAAGGCCAACACTAGGTAAACACTAGGTGAACCCGAGGTGAAGACGAGGCCAACACTAACTGAACACAAGACAAACACTAGGTGAACACTTGGCCAACACTAGGTGAACACTAGGCACACACTAAGTGAACACTAGGCCAACACTAGGCTAACACTAGGTGAACACTAGCTGAACACTAGGCCAAAACTAGGTGAACACTAGGCCAACACTAGGCCACCACTAGGTGATGTTTTGATGTTTTGTTGTTCAGTCGTACCCATGGCCGTCACCGTCACTCTCTCACTTCCTGCCACAACATTTGATGGGAAGGTGAAGTTGATGCTGTCAGAGATGCTCCACTGGGAGGCAGAGAGTTGGAACAAACTGGAGGAAACATAAGAACGTTCTACGCCTTCAGGCTGAAATACACACACACACACACACACACACACACACACAAACAACAAAACACAAACAGGAAGTGAGAAAAGTTTTAGGGTTTAAATCAAACATCATTTATTGTTTTTATCCTTTTTAATTACACACAATATTTATTAAAACTAATTTAATGATCAATGCTAAAATGTGTTTCATATATTGCTGTTTATAAAAAAAAAAAAAAAAAAAAAATGTTCTTCTCGCCCCACCTGGGCGGTGTCTCCTTCAGACTCGGGTCCTCTACCAGAGGTCTGGGAGCCTGAGGGTTCTGCGCAGGATCTTAGCTGTTCCTAACAATGTTCTCTTTTGGACACAGATCTCTGATGTTGTTCCTGGTATCTGCTGGAGACATTGTCCCAGCTTGGGGGTCACTGCCCCTAGTGCCCCCATCACTACTGGTACCACTGTTGCCTTCACACTCCACATTTTCTCTAACTCCTCTTTCAGCCCTTGGTATTTCTCAAGCTTCTCATGTTCTTTCTTTCTGATGTTGCTATCACTGGGGACTGCTACATCTATCACCACCACTGTCTTTTATATATATATATACACTCAACAAAAATATAAACGCAACCCATTTTTCACCAGATGGACTCAAAGATGTAAAATTCATTCCAGATCCACAATATTACCATTTCTCTCAAACATTGTTCACAAATCTGTCTAAATGTGTGATAGTGAGCACTTGTGCTTTGCTGAGATAATCCATCCCACCTCACAGGTGTGCCACATCAAGATGCTGATCTGACATCATGATTAGTGCACAGGTGTGCCTTATACTGCCCACAATAAAAGGCCACTCTGAAATGTGCAGTTTTGTCTCACAGTAAAATGCCACAGATGTCACAAGCATTGAGGGAGCGTGCAGTTGTCATGGTGACAGCAGGAATGTCAACCACATCTGTTGCTCGTGCATTGAATGTTCATTTCTCCACCATAAGCCGTCTCCAAAGGCGTTTCAGGGAATATGGCAGTACATCCAACCGGCCTCACAACCGCAGACCACGTGTGACCACACCAGCCCAGGACCTCCACATCCAGCAGGTTCACCTCCAAGATGGTCTGAGACCAGCCACTCAGACAGCTGCTGAAACAATTGGTTTGCATAACCAAACAATGTCTGCACAAACTGTCAGAAACTGTCTCAGGGAAGCTCAACTTGTGAAGGGAATTTTACCTTCGGTCTGTGTGTCTGTGTCTCACTGATACTGATACGTAAACATTCCATTCATACATCCCTGAGAGGAAGGTTGTCTCCAGAGACATGGTGTGGTTCCAGTGGTATGAGAAGGACAGTGATGGTCCCTCTCATACCACCCTCGGAATGTTTAGAAGAGTATAAAAGAGTTGTAGTTTAGATGGAGCATCAGAACATCTGACAACAGCTCGTTCTGTTCATGTTCTCACTTGCATGCAAGTTCCAAATTAAGTTGTTCATTTCTTCAATAAATAATTGTTTCTGATTTGAACAGTTTTCTCTCCCTGTGTGATACAAAACTTCCACAACAATTTGGCGTTTTCGGCAGGATCCCGTGAGTGTGACGGACGGAGGACCGAGGTCGGGGAAGTGATCAGCCTACGGACCAAAAAGTCGTATCCCTGTTGGTAAAAACAAAAACCAGAGGACAGGGACCGAGCCGGACTCCGCCCGCACACCACCGGGATCTGAACTGGACCTGTGGAGACCAGATCACACTTGGTGAGAAAGTTTTAATTTGGGTTAAAATAGGAACTCTTGGTCTAAAGCTCACGTCACCTGCCCGCTGTCTGCTGTTATGGTGCACAATACAGTAGAGCACAATTTAGATTCATTCTGAAGATAAATTGGATCACCGTGAACTAATTCATGTGTAGTTGGCTCAACCAATTTAGATGTAACCTTTAAACAGAGAACCGGATACATTTATATCCTAGGTGATGTTACTGGTGAACTAATGGGGGCTTCATGACTGTGTAATGCAGGCTTACCAGATTACTTCATGTGTGGTTTTTTTTTTAGTTCTTTTTGTTTTTTCCTTGGGGTGTGAACTCCAGAAAAACAAAAAACCGGATAAAGGATTTTTTTCCTAGTTTTTCTCCTTGAACGTGAATCAAAAGAAAAAACCATGAACTAATTCATGTGATGCAGGCTCCATTTTAGATGTAAACTTTAAACAGGGAACCGGATAAATTTAAATCCTAGGTGCTGTTACTGGTGGCCTAAAAGGAGTTGCCCGAAAGGGACTGTGTAATACAGGTGTTCTGGGATTACTTCATGTGGGGGGTTTTTGGGGTGTGAACTCCAGGGCAAAAACCCGGATAGGTTTTTAGGATTTTCGCCTGAGTGTTAGACTCGAAGTTGAAAACCAGTCGGGAAAACGTCCGACTATGGGCAATCGGCCGAGTAAGGGTGACGTGGGGTTGGACCGGGAGACTCCAATTCCAAAAGACATGTGGTCATGTTGAACATTTTAAAAGCTTTTCAGTGCACAGATTATTGGGTAACAAAATGTAATTTCCCCAAAACGGGAAGATGAAAAAGTAAGTGATTTGAGAAAATATTGAAATGAAGCTCATGAGTAAACTCAGAATATTGTGAATCTTGTAGTGGGTCAGATTTGACACAGACTGACTAAATTCTTTATCATGCGGGTTTTGCAGCGACGTAAAGTAAGAAACGTAATAATCAGTTGCATTAACATTATTTCGGCCCAGATCGACGTGTCTGGAAGATTAATGTTCCGAGTGGGACATTAATAGATAATAACTAATACGTGGCTTTAGCGAATGCGAGTCCTTGTTATTCAACATAAATTCAGCTGTGATAACAGATGTCTTTCTCTATAAGATTCACATGTATGAGTGTAATAAATATAGATGAAATGTCTTAATAGGTCTGATTGTGTTGAACATGATATGATCAAAAATGATAAAGCAAAACCAAAATGTGGCAAAACACCTAAGTCTTGAAAATAAGATGGGGAAAAAAAAAAAAAACAACAACTTTGAGTTGAAATTAGAAACTATGTCTAATCCAAACAGAGTTTGTTTTATCTCACACACAGGTTTGCATTTTAGTACGTCACCTTGTGCTCCAGAACACCCCCTCCCCTCTCTGTCTAAAGCTCACAGCTCTAAAGTTCCTTCCTGGAAGATGGGAGTCCACGTCTGTCTGCGTCCATCAGGCCAAAGGACCCTCCTCTGCACCCTGCCTCTCCTACTGGGTCTGCCGTCTCCCCCTCTGCAGCACCGGACTCAGAACCAAAGATAACGGTAGCTGGGGTGAGACTGTGACTGTGACAGATGTGTGAAAGACTGTTGTATCTAAATGTTTGGAGATACAACATGGAAAAATATCACATGTCTCTGGGCTCTGGATGAACCAAGTCTGGTTCATCACCGCAAGGAAACGTCAAGGCAGGAGGAATGGACACAAGCAGCAGAAACGTGGACTGAGACAATGAAGGACAGAGAATGTCAGCAACAGCAACTGACCACTGGCAACAACTGACCACTGGCAACAACTGACCACTGGCAACAACTGACCACTGGCAACAACTGACCACTGGCAACAACTGACCACTGGCAACAACTGACCACTGGCAAGAACAGTTCCTGAACCAACTAGACTGTGAGACTGCACCTACACCCCTCCCCCTCCCCCTTTGGAGCACAGGCTTACACATGCTTATTAACTGTATGTATTGCATTTGCACACCAGTTGTCTGTACTGACGTCACACACCTTCGCCAAGTTCACACTAGCACGTTTTATAGGGTGAAAACAAAAGAAAAACAACCTTTTTAGTCTAAAGGATGTTAAACATTGAAAGAATATTTCAAATCCATTGTTTTGCTCATTGTCTGATACATTTTACTTGGTTATTTTGTTTTCCAAAAGACATGTCATATCTTTTAAATCTCCTGGCCAGAGATGTAATGATTACCCTCAGAAGAGAATGTTTTTATTATAATACTAATACAAAGTCAAATGTCTAAATCTCCATGTGCATGCATTAATATCTAAATCTCAGACACACATAGCAGAAGTGTTGTCAGAAAAGAGAAAAAAAAACAACAAAATCTTAGATTATATGTCACTAAACTGCATTACATTGCACCTCATATTTGTTTTTTTTTTCCTGAGATTCCAAATTCAGGGGAGTTGGTTGACTTTCCAGGGTCCAGCCGACCCACCCTGTATGGTCTGATATTAGATTTACCTCACATTTCATTATCTACAATTTATATTACTGTTTATATTACTTGTTTATATTGTTTATTTGATATTTAATGTATACTGTTTCTTTTTACTGATGCCCTCTTCTGCTGCTGTAACATGTGAATTTCCCCACTGCGGGACGAATAAAGGAAATCTTATCTTATCTTATCTTATCTTATCTTATCTTATCTTATCTTATCTTATCTTATCTTATCTTATCTTATCTTATCTTATCTTATCTTAT
The DNA here is from genome assembly GCA_020466265.1 of Siphamia tubifer. Lineage (NCBI taxonomy): Eukaryota > Metazoa > Chordata > Actinopteri > Kurtiformes > Apogonidae > Siphamia > Siphamia tubifer. The sequence continues at coordinate 1,578,103 of CM035805.1, forward strand.
CTTATCTTATCTTATCTTATCATATTACAACAGACTGCATTTGCACCGTGTATTTACATGGTTTAATGTAAAGAGGGATCAACAAGTGTTGACCATTTTTCTTTGATCAGTAGATGATTGTGTTTGTTTGGGTTTCTCCAGATTAATGCTGGAGTCATAATTAAATGTCCAAACTGGGACATTTAAACAATTAATAACAGTATTTGTCATAAGCAATGGTTCTGTGTGTACCAGTACATGACAATAGGCTGGTTGGGGTTAGATTTATTTATTTATTTATTTTTAAAGTTATTTATATTTACATTTCAAGCAATATATTTAGACCAGAACACCGAAGAATAACTGTCAGTCTTCTCCACAAAGAAGGTCTGCTAATTTAGAGAAAATTTTAAGTTTAAAAAGAATTTAAACTTGGGTTTTGTTTAGACTGTAGTTCAGTAGTTTCTCCTACTGTCCCAGTGTGTAGAACTGACACACTCCTGTGTTCCTTCGAGGAACATGGTTATGCAGTCAACTGTGATTTATTTAATACAGACCTTATCGGTCTCTGCGACAGTCTTGTGGACTCCGTTAGCTGCACAAACCTTTGTTGACATTAGACAATTTATTCTTAGTATTTGGGTCTTGTTATGGTTTATGTCATCTTGGCTCATTCTATGGTTATTAATTATTTAGTAAAATAACCTCATTTATTGACGGCAAGGGTTTTTAATGCGACCATTTGAACCTGTCAAAAAGACGTTTCTCAGTTGCATGCCTCAGATACTCCTGCTATACACACATAGTCTAACATGCTTGGTTTTAATCTTAAAATGGTATGCTCTGAGATGTACATAAATACAATATAGGTCTGATTTACAGAAAATATTGTCCATAGTGCACCTAAAAGTTGATTATGGCTCAGTTTGTCATCGATGATATGACAGTAGATTTAAAGTCCCTCATTAGTGCTGGAGTAAGGGTGCCTGTCTGTTTAACTATTTGTTTTCCATAGAGGAAGAACAGAGGAATTATCATATGACATTGTTGGTTTTTAGGAGCTCTGTTGTGTTGTGTTGTGCCATGGCTGTTTGTCTGTGTGTGTGTATGTGTGTATCCCAGAGTTAAGTGATTACTTTATTAAGTGTACTTTATGCTAAAACTTTTTCCCCGCTAGGGAAATGTTTGTGAAACTAAAGTAAAAAATACATGTATAGAATATATACAGTAGAGGTATATATTTGTCTAAAGTGTGTTTTGAAAATAATGCACACTTTCTTGAGATTTTCTTACTTTCAGACTTGTGTGGGGGAATTAGTTCTAATCTAACACTTCAGTGATGACCTTTCCTACAGGTTTCCAAGTCTTAGCAGATACTGGATGGTGAGGGACACCCCCCCTTCTGAACTCACTTGTCTCCAAATATATATGTTTTTCTTCCTCTCCTTTTCAGGTCAACCTGAGAGACTGTCGGTGCAAAGAGAAAGCACACTTACAGATCATGTTGGTAACTGTAATACATGTTTGTGTCATTAATGATGTTCATGAAAACTAAGGATTTTCTTTCCATGACTTAAGTGATGTACATGCGCATGCGTAATCACAGACAGATGACAGATCTGTCCACACCTCCTCATGTGGGGTGTGATGTGCTCCCATGTTGTGCTGTGTTTTCTCCCAACCTTAAATATCTCAACAGGTAGTTATGGTGTTCTCTTCAGTCCTGATGCAGCACTACCGATGGACAGCATTGGAAGTAGCGGCAGGCTCTTCCGGGTGCCCGTGACGACACACTCCATGGTCAGAGTGGCTGAACGGCCAACCAGATCCTACCAGATCCGGTGTCCCATCACCAGAGGTTCCTGGGAGGACCACCAGCTGCTGGGCAGGGGGGAAGCGCGGGGGGATACAACCCAGACAACGAGGGAGGGAGGGGCAGAGGGAAATGCGATGCAGACCGGATGAGGGGACACAGAGGACGGAGGAGGAGTGACGTGCCAAGTCACCATCCAATGTTGCAGACACCCGGAGGACGGCGACCAGCCCTTTGCACTGCATGCACTCACACCCACATGACTTCGCTGGCTGAAACCTAATGGTCATAAGGTGATCCAGTGAAGTCACATATATTCTATCCTTTGCCTGGTCACTGGCGAGTGACTGAAGACCCCTTGGCCCCTCATTTACACTGATTTAACAATGGTCAGCACGACGGCCATTAAGGGAGGAGGGTGTTCTCTGACGGCCATCCTCTCCCTTTTTCCTGCTGTGGTATCTGCAGGTGAAGGGAACTGTTCCCTTTACACACCCAGGTGAGCAGTGTCAATGGATGAGACACTCTCTACCTACGTGATCTCCACATGATTGATTATCACGATCACACAAACAATGTGTAGTGGAGAAAGACGTGATTTAATGCGAAGAATCACAAATCAATCACACTCTGTTCATGCTGATGAAGGGGACATTGCGCGGGTGACTCAGATGCTACTTTGATCTACCCATGGCTGACATGGAAGCCAACTATGGTCTTCAGAGACCCCAAGAACTTTTCCAAATATACAAACTCATCTGTTGTGCAAAAGAATGTTTTCTTCCATTTGAGAAATGCTTCAAATCCTTTGTATGTTCCACAGTTGTGTTTTCACTCACCTGTAACTAAACACACATGGTATCATCTAGGTCATACATAGGGGTGTGAAATTGTCATTAAGGTGTCTTGTGGGTTAGCTAATTGTGAGAACCGAACGGATCATCACGTTCTGATCCCTTTATAATCCTGTTTAACATCACTGCACTATTGGGCACTGCTTCACCTTTACAACGTTATGATGCTACT
>CM035805.1:1590920-1598420 GCA_020466265.1 Siphamia tubifer
AGTACTTACGCACAGATACCAACATTGTTGAATGACTGCTGTCATTTGTGTTAATTTAGAGCAGACCATAACATAACTTTGTATTATGGGATGTTTTGTCCTTTGATACATTTTAGAACGTTGTATTGGCTGCCTTGTTATTAGATCCATTTTAGAATGATTAACCCTTTAACTCCTGAGACTGAGACACAATAAAAAATAAAATAAGATAAAATAAACAACACAATGAACAAAAAACAGTCAAAGTGATCAGTAAAATGAACAAAAATGAATAATAAACCAACAAAATAATATGTAACATGAACAAAGTAAGACACTAACAGAACACAATTAAAGAAAAATAATAAAATAAAAAAAACAGAAAAATAAACAAAATAAGCAACATCAACAGAAACTAATATATATTCACAAAATAAGAAATAACGTGGAAAAAAAAGGCAAAAAACAAAAACCCACAAAACCCAAAATGAAATAAAAAAAAAAAGGAATAAATAACTAGTGTTGTAATTTGGTTCCAGTAGTTTTAGTTTGGGCTTTTTCTTTTTCTTAATCACTTGCTTTTCGACACCTGTACATCAGTTCCATGAACAAAATTCTCAGTAAAATAACAGTTAAAAAAACACTTGAATTTGTCTGAATTTTTAAACTAAACCATCCACTCAGAACGTGTCAGCGCTGACGCATCAGGAGTTAAAGGGTTAATCCTTTCAATATGTGCCGTGTTCGTCTCTATGTGGAGCTGTTCACACACTTTTAATTCATTTCTAGTAGGTTTTCATTAACTCCTCAGGTCTGTGTGTCTTATTGTTGCTGCAACAAACACTCACACATGTGACTGTTTTGTTTTCCTCGTTCACATGATGAAATATTTACTCGCAAATGCGAGTGAAATGGGCGCACTGTAGAACCCTGGTCACAACACCCTTTTTTGTTCACTATATTTATTTTTGGTTCCTTTTATGGATCATTTTGTTCATTTTTGTTCATTTTACTGATATTTTATTATTTTATTTCACTGATTTCTTTTTTTTATTGAACTACTTTCATCAGTTGTTGGGCAGTGTTACCTATTAGCTGTTAGCAGTGTTGGCGGCTGCCACGTGCAGATGCACAGCTGTTAGTAGTGACAACGCTAGCGCATTGATGACGATTAAGAGTCAGTAGCTCTACTCAATTACCAGATGTGAGTTTTTGTTCAGTGACAGTTTTGTTATGTAAATAAATCACTCATTCCAACACATACTGTTTTGAGAAGAAACAGGTTTTATTTTGTTGACCCCAGGAAACCTGCCGGGACTACTTTAGCTTTGACCAAAACTGGACCAGAACTGGGCTCACAGGACACTGTGGGGGGTAAGTCTGTGTGGGTGCACCGGAGTAAAGGGGTGGAGTCAGAAGAGAGGGGCGGAGTGTGAAGGAAAATTTGACCTTGACTGGGTCACTACATTCACTGATATTGTTTATCATTAAGTTCTGTGTGAAAGTCTCAGTGATAATGTAAACAGTAACTTCGTACGTTTCTGAGGACAGTTTCTCACTGTCTCCAAGGACAGACAGGGTCTGAGGAAGACCATCTTATCTTCCTCCCTCTCCACCTATGGAATGGCTAGAGAGTATAAAGAATCTGTTTCACTGGTCATCAGAACATCTGACCACAGCTGGTTCTGTTCATGTTCTCACTTACATGCAAGTTCCAAATTAATTTGTTCATCTGTTCAATAAATAATTGTTTCTGACTTGAACAGTTTTCTCTCCTTGTGTGATACAAAACCTCCACAACAGGAGTCAGTGTGGGTGCACCAGAGTAAAGGGGCGGAGTCAGTGTGGGTGCACCAGAGTAAAGGGGCGGAGTCAGTGTGGGTGCACCAGAGTAAAGGGGCGGAGTCAGTGTGGGTGCACCAGAGTAAAGGGGCGGAGTCAGTGTGGGTGCACCAGAGTAAAGGGGCGGAGTCAGTGTGGGTGCACCAGGGTAAAGGGGCGGAGTCAGTGTGGGTGCACCAGAGTAAAGGGGCGGAGTCAGTGTGGGTGCACCAGAGTAAAGGGGCGGAGTCAGTGTGGGTGCACCAGGGTAAAGGGGCGGAGTCAGTGTGGGTGCACCAGAGTAAAGGGGCGGAGTCAGTGTGGGTGCACCAGAGTAAAGGGGCGGAGTCAGTGTGGGTGCACCAGGGTAAAGGGGCGGAGTCAGTGTGGGTGCACCAGAGTAAAGGGGCGGAGTCAGTGTGGGTGCACCAGAGTAAAGGGGCGGAGTCAGTGTGGGTGCACCAGGGTAAAGGGGCGGAGTCAGTGTGGGTGCACCAGAGTAAAGGGGCGGAGTCAGTGTGGGTGCACCAGAGTAAAGACACTGATGACAAACACATTCATCTGAAAAATACTCAACTGTCCTTTTAACGCCTCCATGTAAACAGGAAGTAAAGAGATTTAATCCAGAATTATTTAATTCAGAATAAATAATTCAGAATTAAAAACCATCATGTAAAAGGAGCTAATGCTAATGCTAATGAGGTTTCCGCTGTTACCTCTGCAGGATGCTGGACCACGCCCAGGCCCAGATTCTGTGACATGACGAAGGCGGTGGCAGCCCAGGTGGTGATGCTGTCAGGGACCGTCAGAGAAATGTTCACTTGGTCTGAATCACTAGAACAGGAAATGACATCACATGGAAACAGGAAGAGCAGTCAGAGAAGCTGCAGGCTGTGCTGCGTTCAGGTGCTTTTTATGATACTGAATTAAGTGTGTTGTGTTCAAGGACATTTGTTGCCATCGTGAAATGAAAAATGGCCGAACTCTGATTTCTGGAGCTGGGTTTCTGGGGTCAAAGTTCATCTGATACAAAACATCTTTTTTCTTCTGTTTTTGGAGCATATTTTCAACACTATAAGGTGAACTGTCAATGAATGGTTTACTTTTAAGGTTCTTTATATATACGGTGCATTAAGTGAAATCAAAATCATGAGATAAAAAGCGAAAATTATTAGATAGACAGTCAAATTATATATATATATATATATATATATATATATGGTGGTACCTCTATTTATGAAAGCCCCAGCTGATGAAAAATCCAAGTAAAGAAAAACGTACTGTACGTTAGGGCATTAACCATTTCAGTTTTTTTCAAGTCAACTTATCTGTCAATAAAGTCAAGTTGTGTCGACTGATGACATCATCATATTGTCAGCGGAGAAACAACAGACACACGTTAAAAAAAAACAAAAAACAAAACAAAGACACACGTCTGTCCAGTAATGAGCGACTATTAAAGTTCAGTAACAACGTAACAATGTCCACTGACACAAACAACATTTAACTGCAACTAAACAAATGCTAACGTTAGCAAAGAGTTTAGTGTTAAATGTAAGTGAACATCAGTAGGTGAACATATGTCTGCATTTGGTCTGAACCCACGGCTGTAAAACTGGACTGTCCACACGTCTGTCACATGTCCTCACTTTTTATATTATGTGTAATAAGTTTAAGGTCAATAAGATGAACACAACACTGTCCATATGTGTTTGGAGGAAAAACATATGGACAGTGCTGAATGCAGCGCTACTAATCACTCAGGTTAGCTAGCAAATGCTGCTCGTATCACTCAGGTTAGCTAGCGAATGCTGCTCATATCACTCAGGTTAGCTAGCAAATGCTGCTCATATCACTCAGGTTAGCTAGCAAATGCTGCTCGTATCACTCAGGTTAGCTAGCAAAAGCTGCTCGTATCACTCAGGTTAGCTAGCGAATGCTGCTCGTATGTCTCAGGTTAGCTTGCAAATGCTGCTCGTATCACTCAGGTTAGCTAGCGAATGCTGCTCATATCACTCAGGTTAGCTTGCAAATGCTGCTCGTATCACTCAGGTTAGCTAGCGAATGCTGCTCATATCACTCAGGTTAGCTAGCAAATGCTGCTCGTATCACTCAGGTTAGCGAGCAAAAGCTGCTCGTATGTCTCAGGTTAGCTTGCAAATGCTGCTCGTATCACTCAGGTTAGCTAGCAAAAGCTGCTCGTATCACTCAGGTTAGCTAGCGAATGCTGCTCGTATGTCTCAGGTTAGCTTGCAAATGCTGCTCGAATGTCTCAGGTTAGCTTGCAAATGCTGCTCGTATGTCTCAGGTTAGCTTGCAAATGCTGCTCGTATCACTCAGGTTAGCTAGCAAATGCTGCTCGTATGTCTCAGGTTAGCTTGCAAATGCTGCTCGTATCACTCAGGTTAGCTAGCGAATGCTACTGGTATGTCTCAGGTTAGCTTGCAAATGCTGCTCGTATCACTCAGGTTAGCTAGCAAAAGCTGCTCATATCACTCAGGTTAGCTTGCAAATGCTGCTCGTATCACTCAGGTTAGCTAGCGAATGCTGCTCGTATGTCTCAGGTTAGCTTGCAAATGCTGCTCGTATGTCTCAGGTTAGCTTGCAAATGCTGCTCGTATCACTCAGGTTAGCTAGCAAATGCTGCTCGCATGTCTCAGGTTAGCTAGCAAAAGCTGCTCGTATCACTCAAGTTAGCTAGCAAATGCTGCTCGTATGTCTCAGGTTAGCTTGCAAATGCTGCTCGTATCACTCAGGTTAGCTAGCGAATGCTGCTCGTATGTCTCAGGTTAGCTAGCGAATGCTGCTCGTATCACTCAGGTTAGCTTGCAAATGCTGCTCGTATCACTCAGGTTAGCTTGCAAATGCTGCTCGTATCACTCAGGTTAGCTAGCAAATGCTGCTCGCATGTCTCAGGTTAGCTAGCAAAAGCTGCTCGTATCACTCAAGTTAGCTAGCAAATGCTGCTGGTATGTCTCAGGTTAGCTTGCAAATGCTGCTCGTATCACTCAGGTTAGCTTGCAAATGCTGCTCGTATCACTCAGGTTAGCTAGCAAATGCTGCTCGTATCACTCAGGTTAGCTAGCGAATGCTGCTCGTATCACTCAGGTTATCTAGCAAAAGCTGCTCATATCACTCAGGTTAGCTAGCAAATGCTGCTCGTATCATTCATTCATTCATTATCTGAACCCGCTTTATCCTCACTAGGGTCGCGGGGGACACTGCGGGCCTAATCCAGCTACAATGGGCGAAGGCGGGGTACACCCTGTATGAGACGCCAGTTCATCGCAGGGCTCGTATCACTCAGGTTAGCTAGCAAATGCTGCTCGTATCACTCAGGTTAGCTTGCAAATGCTGCTCGTATCACTCAGGTTAGCTTGCAAATGCTGCTCGTATCACTCAGGTTAGCTAGCAAATGCTGCTCGCATGTCTCAGGTTAGCTAGCAAAAGCTGCTCGTATCACTCAGGTTAGCTAGCAAATGCTGCTGGTATGTCTCAGGTTAGCTTGCAAATGCTGCTCGTATCACTCAGGTTAGCTTGCAAATGCTGCTCGTATCACTCAGGTTAGCTAGCAAATGCTGCTCGTATCACTCAGGTTAGCTAGCGAATGCTGCTCGTATCACTCAGGTTATCTAGCAAAAGCTGCTCATATCACTCAGGTTAGCTAGCAAATGCTGCTCGTATCATTCATTCATTCATTATCTGAACCCGCTTTATCCTCACTAGGTTCGCGGGGGTCACTGCGGGCCAAATCCAGCTACAATGGGCGAAGGCGGGGTACACCCTGTATGAGACGCCAGTTCATCGCAGGGCTCGAATCACTCAGGTTAGCTAGCAAATGCTGCTCGTATCACTCAGGTTAGCTAGCAAAAGCTGCTCGTATCACTCAGGTTAGCTTGCAAATGCTGCTCGTATCACTCAGGTTAGCGAGCAAAAGCTGCTCGTATGTCTCAGGTTAGCTTGCAAATGCTGCTCGTATCACTCAGGTTAGCTAGCAAATGCTGCTCGTATCACTCAGGTTAGCTAGCAAATGCTGCTTGTATCACTCAGGTTAGCTAGCAAAAGCTGCTTGTATGTCTCAGGTTAGCTTGCAAATGCTGCTCGTATCATTCATTCATTCATTATCTGAACCCGCTTTATCCTCACTAGGGTCGCGGGGGACACTGCGGGCCTAATCCAGCTACAATGGGCGAAGGCGGGGTACACCCTGTATGAGACGCCAGTTCATCGCAGGGCTCGTATCACTCAGGTTAGCTAGCAAATGCTGCTCGTATCACTCAGGTTAGCTAGCAAAAGCTGCTCGTATCACTCAGGTTAGCTTGCAAATGCTGCTCATATCACTCAGGTTAGCTAGCAAATGCTGCTCGTATCATTCATTCATTCATTATCTGAACCCGCTTTATCCTCACTAGGGTCGCGGGGGTCACTGCGGGCCTAATCCAGCTACAATGGGCGAAGGCGGGGTACACCCTGTATGAGACGCCAGTTCATCGCAGGGCTCGTATCACTCAGGTTAGCTAGCAAATGCTGCTCGTATCACTCATGTTAGCTAGCAAAAGCTGCTCGTATCACTCAGGTTAGCTTGCAAATGCTGCTCGTATCACTCAGGTTAGCGAGCAAAAGCTGCTCGTATGCCTCAGGTTAGCTTGCAAATGCTGCTCGTATCACTCAGGTTAGCGAGCAAAAGCTGCTTGTATGTCTCAGGTTAGCTTGCAAATGCTGCTCGTATCACTCAGGTTAGCTAGCGAATGCTACTGGTATGTCTCAGGTTAGCTTGCAAATGCTGCTCGTATCACTCAGGTTAGCTAGCAAAAGCTGCTCATATCACTCAGGTTAGCTTGCAAATGCTGCTCGTATCACTCAGGTTAGCTAGCGAATGCTGCTCGTATGTCTCAGGTTAGCTTGCAAATGCTGCTCGTATGTCTCAGGTTAGCTTGCAAATGCTGCTCGTATCACTCAGGTTAGCTAGCAAATGCTGCTCGCATGTCTCAGGTTAGCTTGCAAATGCTGCTCGTATCACTCAGGTTAGCTAGCGAATGCTACTGGTATGTCTCAGGTTAGCTTGCAAATGCTGCTCGTATCACTCAGGTTAGCTAGCAAAAGCTGCTCATATCACTCAGGTTAGCTTGCAAATGCTGCTCGTATCACTCAGGTTAGCTAGCGAATGCTGCTTGTATGTCTCAGGTTAGCTAGCAAAAGCTGCTTGTATCACTCAGGTTAGCTAGCAAATGCTGCTCGTATCACTCAGGTTAGCTTGCAAATGCTGCTCGTATGTCTCAGGTTAGCTAGCAAAAGCTGCTTGTATCACTCAGGTTAGCTTGCAAATGCTGCTCATATCATTCATTCATTCATTATCTGAACCCGCTTTATCCTCACTAGGGTCGCGGGGGTCACTGCGGGCCTAATCCAGCTACAATGGGCGAAGGCGGGGTACACCCTGTATGAGACGCCAGTTCATCGCAGGGCTCGTATCACTCAGGTTAGCTTGCAAATGCTGCTCGTATCACTCAAGTTAGCTTGCAAATGCTGCTCGTATCACTCAGGTTAGTTTGCAAATGCTGCTCGTATCATTCATTCATTCATTATCTGAACCCGCTTTATCCTCACTAGGGTCGCGGGGGTCACTGGGGGCCTAATCCAGCTACAATGGGCGAAGGCGGGGTACACCCTGTATGAGACGCCAGTTCATCGCAGGGCTCG
>CM035805.1:1605920-1608420 GCA_020466265.1 Siphamia tubifer
TTTACATTAGCCTCTCATTCACCCATTCACACACACACTCATACACCAGTAGGTTTCTAAGGTCTACAGTAAGTCCTACTGGGGGCCTAAGTCAGGGTTCAGTGTCTTGCCCAAGGACACTTCGACATGTGGACAGCCAGAGCCGGGACGCGAACCGCCAACCTCTCGGCCATTGGGCGACCCACCCTACCAACCCTTCAGTAGGGCGGCTGTGGCTCAGATGTACCCACATGAAGAATATACATCCTGTAGCTAAAGCTAAGGTTAGCCAAATACACCCACATGAAGAATATACATCCTGTAGCTAAAGATAAGGTTAGCCAAATGTACCCACATGAAGAATATACATCCTGTAGCTAAAGCTAAGGTTAACCAAATGTACCAAAATGAAAAATATACATCCTGTAGCTAAAGCTAAGGTTAGCCAAATACACCCACATGAAGAATATACATCCTGTAGCTAAAGATAAGGTTAGCCAAATGTACCCACATGAAGAATATACATCCTGTAGCTAAAGCTAAGGTTAACCAAATGTACCAAAATGAAAAATATACATCCTGTAGCTAAAGCTAAGGTTAGCCAAATACACCCACATGAAGAATATACATCCTGTAGCTAAAGCTAAGGTTAGCCAAATGTACCATAATGAAAAATATACATCCTGTAGCTAAAGCTATGGTTAGCCAAATGTACCCACATGAAGAATATATATCCTGTAGCTAAAGATAAGGTTAGCCAAATATACCCACATGAAGAATATACATCCTGTAGCTAAAGATAAGGTTAGCCAAATGTACCCACATGAAGAATATACATCCTGTAGCTAAAGATAAGGTTAGCCAAATGTACCCACATGAAGAATATACATCCTGTAGCTAAAGTTAAGGTTAGCCAAATACACCCACATGAAGAATATACATCCTGTAGCTAAAGCTAAGGTTAGCCAAATACACCCACATGAAGAATATACATCCTGTAGCTAAAGCTAAGGTTAGCCAAATACACCCACATGAAGAATATACATCCTGTAGCTAAAGATAAGGTTAGCCAAATGTACCCACATGAAGAATATACATCCTGTAGCTAAAGCTAAGGTTAGCCAAATGTACCCACATGAAGAATATACATCCTGTAGCTAAAGATAAGGTTAGCCAAATGTACCCACATGAAGAATATACATCCTGTAGCTAAAGCTAAGGTTAACCAAATGTACCAAAATGAAAAATATACATCCTGTAGCTAAAGCTAAGGTTAGCCAAATACACCCACATGAAGAATATACATCCTGTAGCTAAAGCTAAGGTTAGCCAAATGTACCAAAATGAAAAATATACATCCTGTAGCTAAAGCTAAGGTTAGCCAAATACACCCACATGAAGAATATACATCCTGTAGCTAAAGATAAGGTTAGCCAAATGTACCCACATGAAGAATATACATCCTGTAGCTAAAGCTAAGGTTAGCCAAATACACCCACATGAAGAATATACATCCTGTAGCTAAAGCTATGGTTAGCCAAATACACCCACATGAAGAATATACATCCTGTAGCTAAAGCTAAGGTTAGCCAAATACACCCACATGAAGAATATACATCCTGTAGCTAAAGCTAAGGTTAGCCAAATGTACCCACATGAAGAATATACATCCTGTAGCTAAAGCTAAGGTTAGCCAAATGTACTCATTTGTCACTGTTTTTGTTAGGCGGGGGTGGTCACATATCCACTAAAATGTCTGTTTTACACACACAAAACATGCCACCATTTTTATCTCCAGTTAAGCCCCATCCCTAGCCTAGCCTAGCAGTGCTATCCCTATTCATTCCATGTATGGCCAACATTCCATCTTGGGCTAGTACTTGCATAATTCCAGTAAAAACCCCTGAAATAATTTTTTGGATTCTGACATGACCTCACCCATTCCTTGCTAATGTCATTGCTCGATCCGTCCAGCCTCGTTGCTTTGTCCGACACCAGGATCCCAACCAGTGACCCGGGTTCAGCCACCGTCACCGTCAGAGTTACTTCCTGTCCTGGTTTTTTCATGGAGTCATTGAAGCTCAGCGACACCTAAACAACAGGAAGGTTTATAAACACAAGCAGAGCTCACATTTATCCTAAAAAAAGAAACTGTCAAGACTTTAAATGGATTCAGAGGTAGGAAACGTCCTCATCACAAACTGCGTCTTTTATTCACGTTGACATCGTAACCAAAGAGCACGACTATAGCTCCGTTTACATTAGGATTTTTCACAAAACAATAGCAATATTCCTAAAATTTCAACACAGTATATTTGCACTTTGAACCTGTTTCCATTAACGGATGTTCTTGGCAGGAGTGTCATAACTCTGCTCAAATATCCTCCTCCAGAATTAATAGATAATAAGTAAATAATCATATCACTAAAATATAAAGTCACAGTTTCTCTACTGATTTTCCATCTGAACTGAGTCATTTTCATACTGTGACAAAGAAAGTACAAATATTTATACAAATATG
>CM035805.1:1610920-1677661 GCA_020466265.1 Siphamia tubifer
AAGTTAGTGATTGTTCTCAGAACCAGCGGTGAATCCACCTGCAGAAACAAAAACACACATTGACAGATGGAGAAGAGCACGGACGTCAAATGGACAGGAAATAAATGTCTTTAGTTTTTACTGTTGGAGGAGTGTTGGGTTTTTTTATCTGTATGTAGGAATGACTGGGTGACTGGTAGCTGGCGTAGACCACCAGCGTCTCATGGACGTCCTCAAAAGATGCCTGAAAATAAACATGAATTAAAATGACACAATCTGTTGGTTTGTATTTAGAACATCTTATTCTAAGTCCCTCTAGAACATTCCGACAGCTCCCATTCATTTTGAATTGACATTCCCAGCCTTCAGCGGGCAGATTTTTTTTATAATCACCCGTTGCGCCGTTAACGCCCGCTGCCAATGGCAACGGGTTTCGTCACTTCGCATTTACGTTACCATATCACTCCGCAGGTAGTTCGGCCACTTTAACGTAAATATTCACTACGTTGTAATGGCTGTAATAAGCTGTAATAACCGGAGAATAAGCGGGATAATGTATTACCCATGGGTTACTATCGAAAAATATTCCCCTTAGGGGCGGAACAGCACCCCTTCGCCTTTGGCGTTGGGGTGCTGTTTGTAATGCGTGGGCAATACATTATCCCTTGATAACTTCTCATCTTATCTACCCTTATCTTTTCTCGTCTTACTAACATCAATGGTGAGTGTTCGTGTTTCTTTTCCGATCTCAATGTGCAGTGGTACTCGACCGTCTGGAAGGACAGGAAGTTCCATCTTCATCTCATCCATGTCGTCAGTCACGTGTTCGATTTTTTGGGCATCGGTCCAGTTTGTTTGACGGCCCAGCTGTTGCATGTCCTGCCACATCCACGGGCTGTTCTTCTCCTGGATAATGGACACCTGGACGGTCTTCATGTGGTCATCTACAGACAGCGGCCGCTCATCGAACATTGACACTTTGATCTGAAAAAACAACACAAGGTTCCGGTTAAAACACCGCAGACCAGGCAGAAGGCCAACGAGGACCAGACGGCAACAGTTCTTACCGTGGCGTAGAAGGTCATGGATGGACGCAGTAGTTTATGGTAGCACTCGAAGGAAAGTTGGTATCTGGATTTGACCAAATGCACTTTAACTGTGTTTTTATAGGTAAAACCTGAAACAAACAGGAAGTAATGGTCAACAACAGACAGAGTGGACGTGAAGGAGACATGTTTCTGTGTTTTTAAACATTTCCCTGTGGGAGGGGGACCATGTTAAAGATACTAAATATAATCACCTGTGATAAAATCGGTGACTTGAGCGATAATGGTCACATGGTCGTAGTCAAATATGTCGTACATCACATGACTCAGGTCTCGTTTGTGTACTTGGTTGTAGTAGTCTGAATCCGACTGGAAGGTGAAGGTGTACTCTCCATCAAACTAAAGAAAAATAATATTTATGTTACATGACATCTGTTTATACATAATGTTCTTCATCTATATGTAAATAAATGTGTTTATTACATATATTAACACATTCATTGTATTTCATTTGGTCGTTGTTTCATTTGTTGTCTTCCACTTTATCCAGGTCAGAGGTTGTTGGGGCAGCAACCTCAGTCAAGCAGCCTCCCAAGTGAGGTGTCCAGGAGGCATTCTCACGAGGTGCTCAAGTTACCTCAGCTGGCTCCTCTGGATGTGGAGGAGCAGCGGCTCTACTCCCAGTTCCTCCTGGATGTCCAAGCTTCTCACCCTATCTCTAAGACACAGCGCTGACCACCCTGTGAAGGAAACTTATTTTGGCTGCTTGTACCCGTGACCTCATTCTTTGAGTCATGACCCAAAGCTCATGACCATAGGTGAGAGTCGGAACATAGATTGAGTGGTAAATTGATAGCTTCGCCTTCTTCACCACAACAGATCGGTTTAATACCCACATTACTTCGGATGTCGCCCCAATCCACCTGTCAACCTCTCGCTCCATACTTCTGTCACTTGTGAATAAGATCCCGAGGTACTTAAACTCCTCCACCTGATCCAGGACCCTACCCCTGGTGACTCGGAGATGGCGGCGCGCATAGACGCAGCAGCTCAGTGCTCCCTGAATCTGAGTGGATGGTTGAATATGTGCGTGTGGCTGCTAGTTGTATGTTTTTGTGAAATGACATGCGTGAGCTTGTGTATGAAGATCTCATACAATCGAGACGAACTCCTGAATATTGGGATAAAACAACAAATTCCCATCACAAGTGACTTTCAGAACTCGCATCGGATCCCAGTGGCCATAGCGCGAGCATCGGATTCACCATGGATTGTCCTGCCGGCTAAGCGACTCCGGAAGCGGTGGAGAGAGCGTAAGCAGAAGAGGGGCTGCCGAGCAGGCTACCTGGCTAGGCTAAAGAGAGCACCGCACAGACCGCCGCTGCCCACCCTCTTCATAGCAAATGCCAGGTCCCTGTGCACCAAAATGGATGAACTGAGACTGGATTTAACAACCCGCACAGCTACACGGGACGCCTGCGTGATGATTATCACAGAAACCTGGCTTCACCTGGGGATCCCGGACAATGCTATTGAGCTAGCGGACCGTGCTACACTCTGCGGTGACAGGAGCGAAGAGTCCGGTAAGAGCCGTGGCGGAGGCTTATGTATTTACACTCACAACAGCTGGTGTACGGATGCCACCGTCATAGACAGACACTGCTCTCCGGACCTGGAGTTCCTAGTGGTTAAATGTAGACCATTCTATCTGCCCCGGGAGTTTTCTGTTGTTGTTGTGACTGCGGTATACATACCACCTGACGCTAATGCTAAGTTAGCACTTAGCCACCTGCTAACTGCTATAAACAAACAACAGGATGCATACCCCTATGGTGTCTTTATATCTGCTGGAGACTTCAATCATGCCAACCTGAAGACTGTACTGCCTAAATTTCACCAACATGTCAAGTGTGCCACCAGGGGGAATAAGACCTTGGACTGTGTGTACACAAATATCACCAAAGCATACAGAGCCTCCCCACTGGCACATCTTGGACAGTCTGACCATCTTTCACTTTTTCTGACCCCAGCATACAAACCTGTAATCAAACACCTGAAGCCCACCACTAGAACTGTTGTGTCTTGGCCGGATGATGCGTCCTTACAGCTGCAAGACTGCTTTGAGAGGACTAACTGCTGCCTTTTCCCTGACCCTGACATAGAGATCTATACCACCACTGTTCTCTGCTACATCAAGACCTGCATCGAAAACATAACCTCTGAGAAACGCATCAGGGTTTTCCCAAATAGGAAACCTTGGATGTCAAAGGAGGTACAGGTGCTTCTGAGGGAACAGGATGCAGCGTTTAGAGCGGGGGACAGAGAGAGATACATTTCAGCCAGGCACGCTCTGAAGAAGGGCATCAAACAGGCCAAAGCAGCCTACAAGGAGAAGATTGAGGGTCATTTCTCCAACGGTGACCCAGCTCGTATGTGGCAGGGGATCCAGCACATCACAAACTACAGGAGACATCAATACATCAATACCTACCCCCGGACAGCAGCATCCAACTGGCCGAAGATCTAAACTGCTTCTTTGCACGCTTCGAGACTGCAGACCCTGAGACGGAGACTGCGGCTGCCACCACCTGCACTGATGCTGATGCCCCCCTTCTCCTTCAGACCCACGAGGTGAGGAAGGTCTTCAGCCTAGTCAACACCAGGAAGGCTGGGGGGCCAGATGGGATCCCAGGGAGAGTGGTCAGAGACTGCGCTCACCAGCTGGCAGAGGTATTCACTGACATTTTTAATCTGTCACTGTCCCAGACTGTCGTCCCCAACTGTTTTAAATCAGCCACAATCATACCAGTGCCCAAACAGAACAACATCACCTGTTTAAATGACTATAGACCCGTAGCACTTACCCCCATCATTGCAAAATGTTTTGAGAAGCTGGTACAGAAACACATTACATCCATTCTCCCCACAAACTTTGACCAACACCAGTATGCATACAGAGCCCACCGTTCCACCGAGGATGCCATCTCCACTGCCCTCCACACAGCACTCACCCACCTGGACCAGCGGGGAACATATGCAAGGATGCTTTTTATTGACTTCTCCTCTGCATTTAACACCATCGTCCCAAGCAGGCTGGTCACAAAATTACTAGATCTGGGCTTCGGTAGTACTTTGTGCAGGTGGATTAAAAACTTTCTCTCTGGACGGCCACAGACAGTCAGACTGGGTTCTCATCTATCTTCCACCCTAACCCTCAGCACAAGAGCACCGCAAGGCTGTGTCCTAAGTCCCACATTATACTCACTATACACGTCAGACTGCACTCCCACACACCCCACAAACACAATAATCAAATTTGCAGATGACACAACAGTGCTGGGTCTGATCTCGGACAATGATGAAACATACTACAGGGAAGAAATAGACAGACTTATGGACTGGTACACGGACAATAACCTCACATTAAACATAAAAAAGACCAAGGAGATCATTATTGATTTCTGAAAAAAACAACACACAGGGCACACATCACTCACCATCAAGGGGCAGGAAGTGGAGCAGGTCACCAGCTTTAAATTCCTGGGAATCCACATCACCAAAGACCTGACATGGGCACTGAACTCCTCCACCCTGGTAGGGAAGGCTCAACAGCGGCTCTACTTCCTAAGAACACTGAAGAAGAACCACCTGCCTGCTGAGCTGCTCAGGGCCTTCTACCTCTGTTCCATACAGAGCATCCTGACGTACTGTCTCACATCCTGGTACGTCACCTGCACTGAGGCAGACCGGAAGAGTCTGACTCGGGTAATCAGGACGGCTGAGAAGATCATGGGACTCAGTCTGCCTCCACTGGAAGACATCTTCAGGTCTCGCTGCCATCACATCACCACCAGAATCCTCAAGGACCCGAGTCACCCCAGTCATCACCTGTTTTCTCTGCTGCCTTCAGGGAGACGCTACAGGGCACTCAGAGCCCGCACCTCCAGACTCAAAAACAGTTTTTTTCACAGAGCCATAACTGAACTTAATACCTCATGCCAATAATAGGAACCATATGTCTGTCTCTCCGTCTCTCTCTCTCTCTCTCTCTCTCTCTCTCTCTCCCTTTTTTTAATCTACTGGTGCAATACGGAACAACGTGCAATATTATCACTATTTATCTATTTAATGACGTACTTTTGTGAGCCATGTGCAATAGCCGTTCATTATTTATTGGTGTGCTGTCAATGTTCTGTTTTTGTTTTTGTTTTTTTATATATATAGATATATTTATTTATTTTGTACTCAGGATGGCACAAATAAAATTTCGTTGCACCTATGCAATGACAAATAAAGTCTATTCTAGTCTATTCTATACTCTACCCTTTTCCGGCTGAAAACCACGACCTTACACTTGGAGGTACTGATCTTCATCCCAGTCGCTTCACAATCAGTTGTGAACTGTTCCAATGAGAGCTGTAGGTTGCTGCTTGATGAAGCTATGAGGACCACATCATCCGCAAAAAGCACCCCCCACAGGATACCTCTGGGGACATGGTCATAAGCCTTTTCCAAATCCACAAAACAGATGTGGACTGGTTGGGAAACCTCCCATGCCCACTCCAGCACCCCTGCAAGAGTAAAGAGCTGGTCCACTGTTCCACGCCCAGGACGAAAACCACATTGCTGCTCTTCGATCTAAGGTTCGATCACCGATCGTGCTCTCTCCAACACCCTGGACTAGACCTTACCGGGTAGGCTGAGGAGTGTAATCCCATGATAACTGGACCCTCTGGTCCCCGTTCTTAAAGATGGGAACCACCACCACAATCTGCCACTCCAGAGGCACTGCCCTCGATGTCCATGCAATGTTGCAGAGGCGTGTCAGTCAACGCACCCCGACAACATCCAGAGCTTTGAGATACCCAGGAAGGATTTTGTTTATCCCCAGGGCTCCACCGCTGTGAAGTGACTTCACTGCCTTAGTAATTTCTGTCCTGGAGATGAGTCTACCCGTACCCCAGTACCTTGGCTCTGCTTCCATCCTGGAATACATGTTGGTGGGATTGAGGAGCTCCTCAAAGTATTCCTTCCACCATCTAACTATATCCTCAGTTGAGGTCAGCAGCTCCCCACCCGCACTGTAAACAGTGTGGGCAGATTGTCCTCTTCCCCACCCTGAGGCACCGGACGGTTTAGTAGAACCTCTTTGGACCCAATCAAACTCCTCCCACACCCGAATTTTTGCCTTGGTGACAGCTGTAGCTCGCATGACCTGCCGGTACCAGTCAGCTGCTTCCGTAGACCCACAGGAGAGCCCAGCGCTGTAGGCCTCCTTCTGCCTGACGGCTTCCCTTACTTCTGGAGTCCACCAGCAGGTTCAGTAGTTACCGCCACAACTGGGCCCGGCTACCCTACGATTACAGCTAACTACAGCCTTAGTGCTCCCCTCCACCCTCGGGACATAAACAAAGCTCTGCCAGAAGTGTGAGTTAAAGATCCGCCTGACTGGTTCTTTTGCCAGGTGTTCCCAGCAGACCTGCACTACTCGTCATAGTACTTTAATACTGTATATTATAATCTCTTTATTCATATATATCATACATTTATAAAACACCAACAGTCATTTCTGTTTATTTATGTATATACACTATATTGATATACACAGTATATTTATATACATACTATATTTATATACATACTATATTTATATACATACTTTATATTTATATACATACTGTATTTATATACATATTATATTTAAATACACACTATATTTATATACATACTATATTTATATACATACTTTATATTTATATACACACTGTATTTATATACATACTATATTTATATACACACTGTATTTATATACATACTATATTTAAATACACACTATATTTATATACATACTATATTTATATACATACTTTATATTTATATACACACTGTATTTATATACATACTATATTTATATACATACTTTATATTTATATACATACTATATTTATATACATACTTTATATTTATATACGCACTATATTTATATACACACTGTATTTATATACATACTATATTTATATACATACTTTATATTTATATACACACTATATTTATATACATACTTTATATTTATATACACACTATATTTATATACACACTATATTTATATGCATACTTTATATTTATATACACACTGTATTTATATACATACTATATTTATATACATACTTTATATTTATATACACACTATATTTATATACATACTTGATATTTATATACACGCTATATTTATATACACACTATATTTATATACATACTTTATATTTATATACACACTGTATTTATATAAACACTATATTTATATACACACTATATTTATATGCATACTTGATATTTATATACACGCTATATTTATATACACACTGTATTTATATAAACACTATATTTATATACACACTATATTTATATACATACTTTATATTTATATACACACTGTATTTATATACATACTATATTTATATACATACTTTATATTTATATACACACTATATTTATATACACACTATATTTATATACATACTTTATATTTATATGCATACTTTATATTTATATACACACTGTATTTATATACACACTGTATTTATATAAACACTATATTTATATACACACTATATTTATATACATACTTTATATTTATATACACACTGTATTTATATACATACTATATTTATATACATACTTTATATTTATATACACACTATATTTATATACACACTATATTTATATACATACTTTATATTTATATACACACTGTATTTATATAAACACTATATTTATATACACACTATATTTATATGTATACTTGATATATATATACACACTATATTTATATACATACTTTATATTTATATACACACTGTATTTATATAAACACTATATTTATATACATACTTTATATTTATATACACTATATTTATATACACACTATATTTATATACATGCTATATTTATATACATATTTTATATTTATATACACACTATATTTATATACACACTACATTTATATACATACTTTATATTTATATACACATTGTATTTATATAAACACTATATTTATATACACACTATATTTATATATACACTGTATTTATATAAACACTGTATGTATATAAACACTATATATATATACATACTATATTTATATACATACTTGATATTTATATACACGCTATATTTATATACACACTGTATTTATATACATACGTGATATTTATATACACACTATATTTATATACATACTTTATATTTATATACACACTATATTTATATACATACTTTATATTTATATACACACTATATTTATATACACATTATATTTATATACACACTATATTTATATACACACTATATTTATATACACGCTATATTTATATACACACTATATTTATATACATACTTTATATTTATATACACACTGTATTTATATAAACACTATATTTATATACACACTATATTTATATGCATACTTGATATTTATATACACGCTATATTTATATACACACTGTATTTATATACATACGTGATATTTATATACACACTATATTTATATACACACTATATTTATATACATACTTTATATTTATATACACACTGTATTTATATAAACACTATATTTATATACACACTATATTTATATGCATACTTGATATATATATACACACTATATTTATATACATACTTTATATTTATATACACACTGTATTTATATAAACACTATATTTATATACATACTTTATATTTATATACACTATATTTATATACACACTATATTTATATACATGCTATATTTATATACATATTTTATATTTATATACACACTATATTTATATACACACTACATTTATATACATACTTTATATTTATATACACATTGTATTTATATAAACACTATATTTATATACACACTATATTTATATATACACTGTATTTATATAAACACTGTATGTATATAAACACTATATATATATACACACTATATTTATATACATACTTGATATTTATATACACGCTATATTTATATACACACTGTATTTATATACATACGTGATATTTATATACACACTATATTTATATACATACTTTATATTTATATACACACTATATTTATATACATACTTTATATTTATATACACACTATATTTATATACACATTATATTTATATACACACTATATTTATATACACACTATATTTATATACACATTATATTTATATACACACTATATTTATATACATGCTATATTTATATACATACTTTGTATTTATATACACACTATATTTATATACACACTATATTTATATACACACTGTATTTATATAAACACTATATTTATATACATACTTTATATTTATATACACACTATATTTATATACATGCTATATTTATATACATACTTTATATTTATATATACACTATATAATTACTGATTTTATTTTCCTTGTTATTGTACATGTGTAATTATAAACATTCACCTGGTCTATTCACAACTAATCTAACCTATCTAGTTCATTCATATGTATTCATCTAATCTAGTCTAAATTAACATATTCTAATCTCATCATAGTCTATCTAATCTAATCTAGTTTAATCTTGTCTAAGGTAATCTAAGGGTGTTCACCTCAGTGGTGTCAGTGTGGTGTTCATATCCACAGATAAAGGTGATGTTCAGGTGTCCGTACTCCACCGGTTCACCATGAAGATACCTGAAAATATAGGAGGAACTTCCATTAAAAGGGTGGAGACTTTCACACCAGAATGTTCCATTAAAGGGGCGGAGACTTTTAAAGAGGTGGAAACTTCCACATTGGAATGTTCCATTAGTCATATTTTTGGTATTAGTGACAGTCATATTTATAGTATTAGCAGTAGTCATATTTATAGTATTAGCAGTAGTCATATTTATAGTATTAGCAGTAGTCATATTTATAGTATTAACAGTAGTCATATTTATAGTATTAACAGCAGTCATATTTATAGTATTAGCAGCAGTCATATTTATAGTATTAGCAGTAGTCATATTTATAGTATTAGCAGTAGTCATATTTATAGTATTAGCAGTAGTCATATTTATAGTATTAGCAGTAGTCATATTTATAGTATTAGCAGTAGTCATATTTATAGTATTAACAGTAGTCATATTTATAGTATTAGCAGTAGTCATATTTATAGTATTAACAGTAGTCATATATATAGTATTAGCAGTAGTCATATTTATAGTATTAGCAGTAGTCATATTTATAGTATTAGCAGCAGTCATATTTATAGTATTAGCAGTAGTCATATTTATAGTATTAGCAGCAGTCATATTTATAGTATTAGCAGTAGTCATATTTATAGTATTAACAGTAGTCATATTTATAGTATTAGCAGTAGTCATATTTATAGTATTAGCAGTAGTCATATTTATAGTATTAGCAGTAGTCATATTTATAGTATTAGCAGTAGTCATATTTATAGTATTAGCAGCAGTCATATTTATAGTATTAGCAGCAGTCATATTTATAGTATTAGCAGTAGTCATATTTACAGTATTAGCAGCAGTCATATTTATAGTATTAACAGTAGTCATATTTATAGTATTAACAGTAGTCATATTTATAGTATTAGCAGCAGTCATATTTATAGTATTAGCAGTAGTCATATTTATAGTATTAGCAGTAGTCATAGTTATAGTATTAGCAGTAGTCATATTTATAGTATTAACAGTAGTCATATTTATAGTATTAACAGTAGTCATATTTATAGTATTAGCAGTAGTCATATTTATAGTATTAGCAGTAGTCATATTTATAGTATTAACAATAGTCATATTTATAGTATTAGCAGTAGTAATATTTATAGTATTAACAGCAGTCATATTTATAGTATTAGCAGTAGTCATATTTATAGTATTAACAGTAGTCATATTTATAGTATTAGCAGTAGTCATATTTATAGTATTAGCAGTAGTCATATTTATAGTATTAGCAGTAGTCATATTTATAGTATTAACAGTAGTCATATTTATAGTATTAGCAGCAGTCATATTTATAGTATTAGCAGTAGTCATATTTATAGTATTAGCAGCAGTCATATTTATAGTATTAGCAGTAGTCATATTTATAGTATTAGCAGCAGTCATATTTATAGTATTAGCAGTAGTCATATTTATAGTATTAACAGTAGTCATATTTATAGTATTAACAGTAGTCATATTTATAGTATTAGCAGCAGTCATATTTATAGTATTAGCAGTAGTCATATTTATAGTACTAGCAGTAGTCATAGTTATAGTATTAGCAGTAGTCATATTTATAGTATTAGCAGCAGTCATATTTATAGTATTAGCAGTAGTCATATTTTTAGTATTAACAGTAGTCATAGTTATAGTATTAGCAGTAGTCATATTTATAGTATTAGCAGCAGTCATATTTATAGTATTAGCAGTAGTCATATTTTTAGTATTAACAGTAGTCATATTTATAGTATTAGCAGTAGTCATATTTATAGTATTAGCAGCAGTCATATTTATAGTATTAGCAGCAGTCATATTTATAGTATTAGCAGTAGTCATATTTATAGTATTAGCAGCAGTCATATTTATAGTATTAGCAGCAGTCATATTTATAGTATTAGCAGCAGTCATATTTATAGTATTAGCAGTAGTCATATTTATAGTATTAGCAGTAGTCATAGTTATAGTATTAGCAGTAGTCATATTTATAGTATTAACAGTAGTCATATTTATAGTATTAACAGTAGTCATATTTATAGTATTAGCAGTAGTCATATTTATAGTATTAGCAGTAGTCATATTTATAGTATTAGCAGCAGTCATATTTATAGTATTAGCAGTAGTCATATTTATAGTATTAGCAGCAGTCATATTTATAGTATTAGCAGTAGTCATATTTATAGTATTAACAGTAGTCATATTTATAGTATTAACAGTAGTCATATTTATAGTATTAGCAGTAGTCATATTTATAGTATTAGCAGTAGTCATATTTATAGTATTAGCAGTAGTCATATTTATAGTATTAGCAGTAGTCATATTTATAGTATTAGCAGTAGTCATATTTATAGTATTAGCAGCAGTCATATTTATAGTATTAGCAGCAGTCATATTTATAGTATTAGCAGTAGTCATATTTACAGTATTAGCAGCAGTCATATTTATAGTATTAACAGTAGTCATATTTATAGTATTAACAGTAGTCATATTTATAGTATTAGCAGCAGTCATATTTATAGTATTAGCAGTAGTCATATTTATAGTATTAGCAGTAGTCATAGTTATAGTATTAGCAGTAGTCATATTTATAGTATTAACAGTAGTCATATTTATAGTATTAACAGTAGTCATATTTATAGTATTAGCAGTAGTCATATTTATAGTATTAGCAGTAGTCATATTTATAGTATTAACAATAGTCATATTTATAGTATTAGCAGTAGTAATATTTATAGTATTAACAGCAGTCATATTTATAGTATTAGCAGTAGTCATATTTATAGTATTAACAGTAGTCATATTTATAGTATTAGCAGTAGTCATATTTATAGTATTAGCAGTAGTCATATTTATAGTATTAGCAGTAGTCATATTTATAGTATTAACAGTAGTCATATTTATAGTATTAGCAGCAGTCATATTTATAGTATTAGCAGTAGTCATATTTATAGTATTAGCAGCAGTCATATTTATAGTATTAGCAGTAGTCATATTTATAGTATTAGCAGTACTCATATTTATAGTATTAACAGTAGTCATATTTATAGTATTAGCAGTAGTCATATTTATAGTATTAACAGTAGTCATATTTATAGTATTAACAGTAGTCATATTTATAGTATTAGCAGTAGTCATATTTATAGTATTAGCAGTAGTCATATTTATAGTATTAACAGTAGTCATATTTATAGTATTAGCAGCAGTCATATTTATAGTATTAGCAGTAGTCATATTTATAGTATTAGCAGCAGTCATATTTATAGTATTAGCAGTAGTCATATTTATAGTATTAGCAGCAGTCATATTTATAGTATTAGCAGCAGTCATATTTATAGTATTAGCAGCAGTCATATTTATAGTATTAGCAGCAGTCATATTTATAGTATTAGCAGTAGTCATATTTATAGTATTAGCAGCAGTCATATTTATAGTATTAGCAGCAGTCATATTTATAGTATTAGCAGCAGTCATATTTATAGTATTAGCAGCAGTCATATTTATAGTATTAGCAGTAGTCATATTTATAGTATTAGCAGCAGTCATATTTATAGTATTAGCAGTAGTCATATTTATAGTATTAGCAGTAGTCATATTTATAGTATTAACAGTAGTCATATTTATAGTATTAGCAGTAGTCATATTTATAGTATTAACAGTAGTCATATTTATAGTATTAGCAGTAGTCATATTTATAGTATTAGCAGTAGTCATATTTATAGTATTAGCAGCAGTCATATTTATAGTATTAGCAGCAGTCATATTTATAGTATTAGCAGTAGTCATATTTATAGTATTAACAGTAGTCATATTTATAGTATTAACAGTAGTCATATTTATAGTATTAGCAGTAGTCATATTTATAGTATTAGCAGTAGTCATATTTATAGTATTAGCAGTAGTCATATTTATAGTATTAGCAGTAGTCATATTTATAGTATTAGCAGTAGTCATATTTATAGTATTAGCAGTAGTCATATTTATAGTATTAGCAGCAGTCATATTTATAGTATTAGCAGTAGTCATATTTATAGTATTAGCAGCAGTCATATTTATAGTATTAGCAGTAGTCATATTTATAGTATTAGCAGTAGTCATATTTATAGTATTAGCAGCAGTCATATTTATAGTATTAGCAGCAGTCATATTTATAGTATTAGCAGTAGTCATATTTATAGTATTAGCAGTACTCATATTTATAGTATTAACAGTAGTCATATTTATAGTATTAGCAGTAGTCATATTTATAGTATTAACAGTAGTCATATTTATAGTATTAACAGTAGTCATATTTATAGTATTAGCAGTAGTCATATTTATAGTATTAACAGTAGTCATATTTATAGTATTAACAGTAGTCATATTTATAGTATTAGCAGTAGTCATATTTATAGTATTAACAGTAGTCATATTTATAGTATTAACAGTAGTCATATTTATAGTATTAGCAGTAGTCATATTTATAGTATTAACAGTAGTCATATTTATAGTATTAACAGTAGTCATATTTATAGTATTAGCAGTAGTCATATTTATAGTAATATTTTTCTATTCCATTCTTTTTGTCATAGTCTACCACCCTCCTGGTCCTTATTCACAGTTTTTATTAGAAGTCTCTGACTTTCTATTTAGTGTAGTGTTGAACTGGGATAGGATTATAATAGTTGGTGATTTGAACATACATGTTGATAACAACACTGACTCTCTTAGTAATGCATTTAGTGACCTACGAGACGGATTAGGCTTTATCCAAAATGTTCATAAACCAACCCACATTCACACTCTTGATCTGATCTTAATCTTTAATCTTTTTACAGACACGGGTCACAAAGCGCTTCACAGAAACTCATTCACACACTCATACACCAGTAGACGGCTGCTACCCTACTGGGAGCAACTCAGTGTCTTGCCCAAGGACACTTCGACATATGGACAGCCAGAGCCGGGACGCCAACCCTTCGATCATCGGACGACCCGCTCTACCAGCTGAGCCACAGCTGCCCACACTCTGAACATTTGCTGTTGAAATGAGGGACCTGGTTGTTTTTACCCATAATCCCATACTCTCAGATCACTTTTTAATGACCTTCCAGGTTTTGTTTGAGGATATTTCCACCTCAGTGATTAAAACACAAATGAAAAGGATACTATGTGACCATGCTGTCTCAAAGTACAAAGAGTTAATTCAGTCACTATTTGTGTCTATGTCATGTGATTATGTAAAGGACACATTTAGTCCCAGTATAAGTGATGAGTTAGTCGATAGTACCATGCTCACACTACAAACTACGTTAGATATAGTTGCCCCCCTTAAGTTAAAAACTACTAAGGTTAGATGAACCTCCCCATGGTACAACGCTGACACTCGCTCCATTAAATAAACAACACCTAAATTAGAGGCAATGGAGGCGATCCAACTTAGAAGATTCTCTCAATGCCTGGAAAAATATCTTAATAAAGTATAATCCATCTTTGCGTACAGCCAAAACTAGATATTACTCATCCATAATAGAAGAAAACAAGAATAATCCTAGATTCCTGTTCAGTACTGTAGCCAGACTGACAAACAGACACACCTCCGTGGAACCAGTTATTCCATCCACGCTCCATTCTGATGATTTCCTGCAGTTCTTTAACAATAAAATATCAACTATTAGAGACAAAATAGACACATTTCTCCCAAATATTAGATCAGAAAAAGCAGTGGTTTCAAACCTAGGCCTTTTTATAAATCCCTCTGTAACACTAAATAATTTCACCACTGTAGACCAAACTGATGTCATATCTATTATCATGTCTTCCAAATCATCACCTGCCTCTTAGATCCAATTACAACTAAACTCTTTAAACAGATTCTGCCCCTAATTATTAACACTGTCCTAAATATAATTAACACTTCATTAATTACTGGATATGTGCCACAGTCATTTAAATATGCTGTTATTAAACCAATTCTGAAAAAGCCTACCCTAGATCCTGACATTTTAGCCAATTATAGGCCTATATCTAATCTGCCCTTCCTGTCAAAGGTTTTAGAACGAGTAATAGTTAAACAGCTGTGCCAATTCCTGCAGGATAATAGTTTATTTGAACAGTTTCAGTCTGGCTTTCGTGCCCATCATAGCACTGAAACAGCGTTAGTTAAAGTTACTAATGACTTATTATTAGCCGCTGACATGGGATTAATATGGGTCCTGGTGTTATTAGACCTTAGTGCAGCCTTTGACACCATTGACCACAGTATCTTAGTGCACAGATTAGAATGTGATATAGGTATTAGAGGAGCAGCCCTCTGCTGCTTTAAATCATATTTATCTGATCGCTACCAATTTGTTCATGTCAATCATTAATCATCGCAGTCCTCCAGAGTTAATTATGGAGTTCCTCAAGGGTCAGTCCTTGGGCCTATTTTGTTTACACTATATATGCTCCCTTTAGGTAACATCATTAGAAATCATGGCATTAATTTTCATTGTTATGCAGATGACACACAGCTATATTTATCGATTAAACCTGATCAGACCAGACAAATAGATAAACTAAGTACATGTGTCCAAGACATAAAGACTTGGATGAGTGACAATTATCTTTTACTGAACCCTGAAAAAACTGAAGTCGTTATAATTGGTCCTAAACTGACCAGATAGTTACTGTAGACAACTTAAGTGGAACACCCAGTGACACAGTGTCATATTCTGTATCTTTGAACATTCGGTTTCCTTTCTGTCTGTGTGTTTTTCTCTGTCTTTGTGTCTCTTCTCTGCTTTCACCTTTCACCCTGTTCTGTCTCTCTGGCTAATCAGAAGATGCGACTCACCTGATGAGCTCAGCTGAGCTCATCAGGTGAGATGTATATAAGGCCTCATTCAGACCTGAGTCAGTTGCCAGATTATCATGATCCAGTCCTCTGATTTTCCCGCATACTTTCTGATCCGTGTTCTGTGTACCAGACCTGTTTCCGCCTGACTTTTGTCTCCTGCCTTGGTATTCTGCCTGGCTCTGTTGGAACTGAACCTGGACCGGATCCCGCTACACTCCTCGCCACTTGCCCCGACCTTGGACCGCACACCGACCTCGATACCTGCTGCTTGCCCTGACCCCGGAACGGACACTGACACCTGCCGCCAGCCCCAACCTTGGACCGGAACCGACTCGGATCCAGCTTCGTCCTCGGACGAGAGGAGGTCTGCTGACCACAGTCTGTATTATTCCTTCAGAACTCTGAAAGACTTTAAAGGGGACTTCCCCTTCATCTGCTGGATTGTTTATTAAGACAGACTGTTATTAATAAACTGCTTGGACTTTTATAAAGAGTCTCTTGTTCTGCACTTGGGTTCCCTGTGGCCCGTTACACACAGTTAAACATTTAGGAGTTTTATTTGATCCACATCTTTCATTCAAAGGGTCAGAGGTCAGAGCACATTAACTAACCCTAACAGCCTTTTTTAACTTGTGCAACATTAGCCAAGTTAAATGACCCCTAACCCTAACCCTTGTGCTCCAAACCCTGACCCCTGACCCCTAACCCTATCACCCCTGTGCTCCAAACCCTTCACTGGCTACCAGTTGAGTTTAGGATTAAATTTTAAATCCTCCTCCTTACATATAAAACCATTAATGGTATGGGTTAGGGTTAGGGGTCAGAGGTCAGGGGTTATTGGTATGGGCCCCTCTTATCTTAAAGATGATCTGGTTCCGTACCAACCCAATAGAACCCTTCGTTCTCAGAATGCAGGTTTATTGAAAGTTCCTAGGGTTTCTAAAAGTACAGTATGAGCTAGAGCCTTTAGTTACCATGGTTACTGTCTGATGGAGCTAGAGCCTTTAGTTACCATGGTTACTGTCTGATGGAATCATCTTCCCTTTAATATTAAAGAGGTCGACACAGTCTCTACATTTAAAATTAGGTTGAAAACATTCGTGTTTGATTAAAAACTATGGTCAGGTTAGTTAAAAACAGACTGAAGTCACAGTTCAGTCCAAGCTGCACTAGGAGATAGAATGATGGAGGAAGAACCGACACTTTCTCTCTCTCTCGTGTCTGTTCATGTCTAGTCACCTGGTGTCCCCTTTCCCCCCTCCCCCCCTGGGGGGAGTGGTGTCTCTCTTGACAGTGTCCTCTGAATTGCTTGTGCTGACCTGTGACCCCGGACCCCCTCTCTCACCTGTCTGATGTCTGGACCAGCCCCCCCCTCCCCTCCTTCATTTATAAATGGACGTTCATCTATAGTCTGTCCGTCCATGGGAGTGGATCTGTCCTTCAGTGTGGTTCTCCTCAACATGTATTCTTTTTCCCACTGGGTTTGGAAGTTTTTTCTGCTGAGAAGGAGGAGCTAAGGACAGGGGGAGGGTCTAAGTGTTTGTTTGTGTTTCTGTAAATCCCTGTGAGATGACTGTGTTGTGATTTAGGGCTTTACAAATAAAATTTAATTGAATAGTATTCACATGTCATATTTATGGTAATAGCAACAGTCAGCATTAGCAGGTATTAGCGTTAGCAGATTCTTACTTGACTGTGAAGATGCCTGTTAGCGTGTCTTCGTAGTAAATTTTGGGTGGAACGTCATATTTATAGCATGAGCGTTAGCAGGTATTAGCGTTAGCAGGTTCTTACTTGGCTGTGACGATGCCCGTTAGCGTGTCTTCGTAGTAAATCTTGAGTGGAACGTCAATCGCAACTTCAAACTTCTGCAGCTCTGAAGAGGAACAAACAAAAACTTGTTCAGTGTTGGAAGATTCAGAAGATGTTTCCCATCCGTGTGAGGTCAAAGGTCAAAGGTCAGGAACGTACCATAAAAAGCCACCACAAAATGTTTCTTTGCAGAAAAACCCTGGAAAATAAAACACAGATGTTTCCAGATGAAAACCTTCAGGAATTGAACCAGTTTGGATTAAATGATCAAATCTTTTAGTTCATTATTTTATATCATCAAATTTTATTTAACCTTATCTTATCATATTTAATTTGATCTTATTTAATCTCATTTTATTTAACCTGATCACATTTAATTTCATCTCATCTTGTCTTATTTCATTTAATTTGATCTTGTTTAACCTTATCTTATTTAATCTCATCCTCTTTTACTCCACTGACATTCTGTTCGTTTACATGGTGCTTTTTAATTCCAAATTATTTATTCCGAATAAAATAACTCTGAATTAAATCTATTTCCTTCATGTTTATGTGGATGTGTTAATTGTGAATAAAGGTTTCCATGGAAACGGGTCTATTCAGTTCTGGTTAATTGGTCTGTAGCAGCTGCAGGTACAGAGGGTTCTGATTGGACAGAATGACCATGTGACGTCTTGTCGTCTACTGGCAGAAAACCATGGTGTCTACTTCCTGTTTTACTTTCATTGTAACTATCAACATGTTAGACAGATACTACGTGTTATATTTAATTCTTCCAATGATCTAGTCAAATACTTGACTTCACTGTGACGCTAACACTTGCTTCATACAAACATCTGGGAAAATGTTCCCACACTAATGTGGGCAGCGGAATATGTGTGTGTTGGCGTAATTATGTACGTCATCATAACCAGACCAGGAGCATGTGCACAACGACCGGAATAATGTCAAAGACCAAATACCTGTTTACATGTGACAGGAATTAAGTTATTCTGAATTAACATCGGAATAAACCAGTGACTTTATTTGGATTCAAAATTAATATGTTCAATAGGATTTAACTATTTACATGGTTTATCTGAAAGTTAGAGTTAGCAGAAAAACTTCCATGTAAACAGGAATAAAATCTTCCATGGAGACAGAGTTAACATTAGCATTCTCAGGTGTGAACGTTAGCATTCCCAGGTAAGCATCACCATTCAAAGATGTGAGCATTAGCATTCCCAGGTGAGCATCAGTATTCTCAGGTGTGAGCATTGGCATTCCCAGTTGAGCATTAGCAGGTTTGAGCATTAGCATTCCCAGGTGAGCATTAGCATTTCGGGGTGAGCATTAGCATTAGCAGTTTTGAGCATTAGAATTCCTAGGTGAGCATTAGCATTCCCAGGTGAGTGTTAGCATTAGCAGTTACATACATTAGCAGTGACGTGGACGCTCCATGAACCCAGAGGTGGATGTTCAGACAGAGGGAAGTCAAAGGTCGTGACCCCAAGGATGGACTCCAGAGAAGAAAAGTGCCGAACCAGGTTCCCCCGAGGGTCCTAAAGGATTACATGACCAAAAAGGTCACATGTGGGAATGAGGGTCAGATGAAGGACAGATGAGGGTCATATGAGGGTCTGATGAGGGTCAGATGAGGGACTGACCTTAATGTGGACGTCCAGAGGACTGTTGGACGGCGTCCCATCGTCATTAAGGGACAGTGCTCTGACTCTGACCATCTGTCCAGGTCTGTACGTCCGTTTGTCCATTTGGATGAAGGTGTGAAAACATGTGGGCTCAAACTGCAGCTCCGTTATGTT
The DNA here is from genome assembly GCA_020466265.1 of Siphamia tubifer. Classification (NCBI taxonomy): domain Eukaryota; kingdom Metazoa; phylum Chordata; class Actinopteri; order Kurtiformes; family Apogonidae; genus Siphamia; species Siphamia tubifer. The sequence continues at coordinate 1,631,090 of CM035805.1, forward strand.
ATAGAAAACTACACTTTCATCCACATGACCTTTGACCTCCAGGACATAGGTGGACTGGACGTCACTGTGGATCTGCATCAACAACAAAAATAAAGTGTTGTCATTTTCTGTCTGAATTAAACCAAAACTTTTATTATGTTACAGTCTTTTATTATTTTATTTTATTGGTTTTATTTTCATGATGGAGAATTTTTTCACTTTCACATGTTGTCAAGTCGTTAAAGTCACAAAAACACATGAATAAGAACATTATACAGTAGTGATCTGAAATAACAATGGTTTGACCAGGGTCAGTGTTAGTCCTAGTCAGACCAGGGTCAATGTTAGTCCTAGTCAGACCAGGGTCAATGTTAGTCCTAGTCAGACCAGGGTCAGCGTTAGTCCTAGTCAGACCAGGGTCAGTGTTAGTCCTAGTCAGACCAGGGTCAGTGTTAGTCCTAGTCAGACCAGGGTCAGTGTTAGTCCTAGTCAGACCAGGGTCAGTGTTAGTCCTAGTCAGACCAGGGTCTGTGTTAGTCCTAGTCAGACCAGGGTCAGTGTTAGTTCTAGTCAGACCAGGGTCAGTGTTAGTCCTAGTCAGACCAGGGTCAGCGTTAGTCCTAGTCAGACCAGGGTCAATGTTAGTCCTAGTCAGACCAGGGTCAGCGTTAGACCTAGTCAGACCAGGGTCAGCATTAGTCCTAGTCAGACCAGGGTCAGTGTTAGTCCTAGTCAGACCAGGGTCAGTGTTAGTCCTAGTCAGACCAGGGTCAGTGTTAGTTCTAGTCAGACCAGGGTCAGTGTTAGTCCTAGTCAGACCAGGGTCAGCGTTAGTCCTAGTCAGACCAGGGTCAATGTTAGTCCTAGTCAGACCAGGGTCAGCGTTAGACCTAGTCAGACCAGGGTTAGTCTACTTTTATCCATTACTTTCCCCAACTGCAGAAACCAAAAACCAGTCCTTTTTGTCCTAGTTTATGTCCCTCCTGGTCCTTATTCACAGTTTGGATCTCATCAGTCTCTGACTTTCTATCCAGTGTAGTGTTGAACTGGGATAGGATTAGAATAGTTGGTGATTTGAACATACATGTTGATAACAACACTGACTCTCTTAGTAATGCATTTAGTGACCTACTAGACGGATTAGGCTTTATCCAAAATGTTCATAAACAAACCCACATTCACAGACACACCCTCCATCTGATCTGAACATTTGCTGTTGAAATGAATGACCTGGTTGTTTTTACCCATAATCCCATACTCTCAGATAGTTACTGTCGACAATTTATGTGTAACACCCAGTGACACAGTTAAACATTTAGGAGTTTTATTTGATCCACATCTTTCATTTCAAAGGGTCAGGGGTCAGAGGTCAGGGCACATTAACCAAACATGCAGAACAGCCTTTTTTAACTTGTGCAACATTAGGAATATTCTGTCTAAAAATGACCCCTGATCCTATCACCCCTGAGCCTTTAGTTACTAAGGACAGGGGGAAGGTCTAAGGACGGGGGTGGGGCTAAGGACAGGGGGAGGGTGTTTCTGAAAATCCCTGTGAGACAACTTTGTTGTGATTTGGAACATTATAAATAAAATGTAATTTAAGTTATTGTTCCGTCTTCATGTTTTCACAAACATTCAACAAAAACTTAAAACCATCCTGTGATGACGGTTCTGAACACATTTATTTATAATTAAATTATTTTTACACTTTCCTGAAAAATTACCCTTGAGGACAAAAGAGTCGGCAGCATTTCCAGAGCATCAGAGCTGTCCCTGAACGCATCGTGAGAGTTGCAGCAGCTGAGACGACACGGCGCCGCGTCTGGTGAGTGTATTGTTTTCCTCTTTAACTTCGCTAGCCTAGCTTCCCTTAGCATGGCTAGTTCTTCTTCTTCTTCTTGTATTTTCTGCTCAGTGTGTTGTATGTACAGTGAGTCCCTGCCTCCTTTACTGAGGATAGCAGTAGCTGTTGGAAGTGTAGCTTAGTGTCAGGGTTGGAGGCCAGGGTTTCTGAGTTAGAAGCACGGCTCTGCAGCTTGGAGGCTAATGCTAGGCCTAGCTATAGCGAGATAGCTGCAGGGACCGCAGGCCGTGCTAACAGCAACAGGAGTGTGCCTAGCCCCTCAGCAAGTCCCGTGCAGCCGGGAGAGTCGAGAGACGGATTTGTGACAGTGCGGGGGAAGCGTGGTGCTAAACGCACAAACGTAGCGCACCAAGAGCTTCACGTCTGTAGCAGACCCCATGGCAGAACACCGGCCAAACCAGACACTCACCTCATTGGAAGTTCTATTCTTAGAGACGTGAAGCACCCAGCGGTGTCTGTCAGGTGTTCTCCAGGGGCCAGAGTCGGTGACATCGAAGGAAACCTTAGGCTTTTACAGCAGAGCAGGGCTAGCTTCCGCCGCATCATGATCCACGCTGGTGGTAACGATGTCCGACGGAAACAATCAGAGGTTCTTAAACTGAACGTAGCATCGGTGTGTAAACTTGCTAAGTCGATGTGTAACACCGTAGCGTTCTCTGGACCCCTGCCCAATTTGGCCAGTGATGAGATGTCCTCTAGGTTGTCATCATTTAACCGCTGGTTGTCTAGATGGTGCTCAGAAAACGATGTTGTTTTTATAGATAATTGGCGTGTGTTCTGGGGAAAGCCTGGGCTCATTGGCAGAGATAGCATACATCCCACTTGGGAAGGTGCCTCTCTCTTAGCACAAAATGTGGCTACCAAATTTAGCCTGTCAAAATGACAATCCAGAGTGTGGGCCCAGGCGCAGAGTCGTAGAGTAAAACACTTCTCTGTGCATCCACTTTACTCTGAGCTGTCACAAACCCACCATGTAGTAAATAATAGAAAGACTGTGTCTATTCCTTGTGTAGTTAATAATAAACCCCGTATAGTTAAAAATAAACCTAATATTAAAAAACCTATAGGAGTGAGATCAAATAATTTAATAAAAATAGTTTTAAGTAATAATCAGATTAAAAGAACACCTAACAATTTTATCCAATGTGGACTGATCAATATTAGATCTATTTCTTCCAAATCCTTGTTAATAAACGATCTAATTAGTGATTACAAAATTGATATTTTAGCTCTGACTGAAACCTGGCTGCAGCAGGATGAATATGTCGCATTAAATGAATCCACGCCACCAACTCATGTGAACTATCACACAGCCAGAACCAGTGGTGGTGGTGGAGGAGTGGCAGTAATATCCCACTCCAGTTTAGGTCTTAGCCCTAAAATTAATCATAAAACTAATCCCACTTACCACTCCTTTGAAAGTCTAGTTTCATCCATTACTTTCCCCAACTGCAGAAACCAAAAACCAGTCCTTTTTGTCATAGTCTACCGCCCTCCTGGTCCTTATTCACAGTTTTTATTAGAAGTCTCTGACTTTCTATCCAGTGTAGTGTTGAACTGGGATAGGATTAGAATAGTTGGTGATTTGAACATACATGTTGATAACAACACTGACTCTCTTAGTAATGCATTTAGTGACCTACTAGACGGATTAGGCTTTATCCAAAATGTTAATAAACCAACCCACATTCACAGACATACTCTTCATCTGATCTGAACACTTGGTGTTGAAATGAGTGACCTGGTTGTTTTTACCCATAATCCCATACTCTCAGATCACTTTTTAATGACCTTCCAGGTTTTGTTTGAGGATATTTCCACCTCAGTGATTAAAACACAAATGAAAAGGATACTATGTGACCGTGCTGTCTCAAAGTACAAAGAGTTAATTCAGTCACTATTTGTGTCTATGTCATGTGATTATGTAAAGGACACATTTAGTCCCAGTATAAGTGATGAGTTAGTCAATAGTACCATGCTCACACTACAAACTACGTTAGATATAGTTGCCCCCCTTAAGTTAAAAACTACTAAGATTAGATGAACCTCCCCATGGTACAACACTGACACTCGCTCCATTAAACAAACAACACCTAAATTAGAGGCAATGGAGGCGATCCAACTTAGAAGATTCTCTCAATGCCTGGAAAAATATCTTAATAAAGTATAATCCATCTTTGCGTACAGCCAAAACTAGATATTACTCATCCATAATAGAAGAAAACAAGAATAATCCTAGATTCCTGTTCAGTACTGTAGCCAAACTGACAAACAGACACACCTCCGTGGAACCAGTTATTCCATCCACGCTCCATTCTGATGATTTCCTGCAGTTCTTTAACAATAAAATATCAACTATTAGAGACAAAATAGACACATTTCTCCCAAATATTAGATCAGAAAAAGCAGTGGTTTCAAACCTAGGCCTTTTTATAAATCCCTCTGTAACACTAAATAATTTCACCACTGTAGACCAAACTGATGTCATATCTATTATCATGTCTTCCAAATCATCACCTGCCTCTTAGATCCAATTACAACTAAACTCTTTAAACAGATTCTGCCCCTAATTATTAACACTGTCCTAAATATAATTAACACTTCATTAATTACTGGATATGTGCCACAGTCATTTAAATATGCTGTTATTAAACCAATTCTGAAAAAGCCTACCCTAGATCCTGACATTTTAGCCAATTATAGGCCTATATCCAATTTGCCCTTCCTGTCAAAGGTTTTAGAACGAGTAATAGTTAAACAGCTGTGCCAATTCCTGCAGGATAATAGTTTATTTGAACAGTTTCAGTCTGGCTTTCGTGCCCATCATAGCACTGAAACAGCGTTAGTTAAAGTTACTAATGACTTATTATTAGCCGCTGACATGGGATTAATATGGGTCCTGGTGTTATTAGACCTTAGTGCAGCCTTTGACACCATTGACCACAGTATCTTAGTGCACAGATTAGAATGTGATATAGGTATTAGAGGAGCAGCCCTCTGCTGCTTTAAATCATATTTATCTGATCGCTACCAATTTGTTAACGTTAATCAACAATCATCACAGTCCTCCAGAGTTAATTTTGGCGTTCCTCAAGGGTCAGTCCTTGGGCCTATTTTGTTTACACTATATATGCTCCCTTTAGGTAACATCATTAGAAATCATGGTATTAATTTTCATTGTTATGCAGATGACACACAGCTATATTTATCGATTAAACCTGATCAGACCAGACAAATAGATAAACTAAGTACATGTGTCCAAGACATAAAGACTTGGATGAGTGACAATTATCTTTTATTGAACCCTGAAAAAACTGAAGTCGTTATAATTGGTCCTAAAAATGCGAGAGACTCCCTACCTGACCACATAGTTACTGTAGACAACTTAAGTGGAACACCCAGTGACACAGTTAAAAATTTAGGAGTTTTATTTGATCCAGATCTTTCATTCAAAATGCATATCAAACAAACTTGCAGAACAGCCTTCTTTCACCTGCGCAACATTAGCCAAAATTAGGAATATTCTGTCTAAAACGACTGCAGAAAAATTAATTCATGCATTTGTTACATCACGATTAGATTATTGTAACTCCTTACTTGTAGCGTGTCCTAAATATTCCCTAAAAAGCTTCAACTGGTTCAAAATGCAGCAGCAAGATTATTAACAGGATCAAATAGAAGAGAACACATCACCCCTGTGCTCCAAACCCTGACCCCTGACCCCTAACCCTATCACCCCTGTGCTCCAAACCCTGACCCCTGACCCCTAACCCTATCACCCCTGTGCTCCAAACCCTGACCCCTGACCCCTAACCCTATCACCCCTGTGCTCCAAACCCTGACCCCTGACCCCTAACCCTATCACTCCTGTGCTCCAAACCCTGACCCCTAACCCTATCACCCCTGTGCTCCAAACCCTTCACTGGCTACCAGTTGAGTCTAGAATTGAATTTAAAATCCTCCTCCTTACATATAAAACCATTAATGGTATGGGTTAGGGTTAGGGGTCAGAGGTCAGGGGTTAATGGTATGGGCCCCTCTTATCTTAAAGATGATCTGGTTCCGTACCAACCCAATAGAACCCTTCGTTCTCAGAATGCAGGTTTATTGAAGTTGCGAGGGTTTCTAAAAGTACAGTAGGAGCTAGAGTCTTTAGTTACCATGGTTACTGTCTTATGGAATCATCTTCCCTTTAATATTAAAGATGCAGAAACAGTCTCTACATTTAAAATTAGGCTTAAAACATTCGTGTTTGATAAAGACTATGGTCAGGTTAGTTAAAAATGATGTGACTCATATATCATGTATACATGATGTATGAGTCACAGTTCAGTCTAGGCTGCCCTAGGAGTTAGAATGCTGGGGGAAGTACAGACACTGAGTTCTTTCTTCTCTTTCTCTCTCTCACACCTGTTTCTGTCATTTTTATAACATATCTTTCATACCAAGTCTGTTCATGACTAGTCACCTGGTGTCCCCCCCCCCCCCCCCCCCCCCCCCTGGGGGGAGTGGTGGCTCTCCTGACAGTGTCTGCACGGGAGCCATGGACGACAGGATCTGCAGTATCTCACCTGTGCCGACCTGTGACCCCGGACCACCGCCCCTGCCTGTCTGGACCAGCCCCCCCCCCTTTATTTATATATGGACGTTCATCTATAGTCTGTCCGTCCATGGGAGTGGATCTGTCCTTCAATGTGGTTCTCCTCAAGATTTCTTCTTTTTCCCACTGGGTTTGGAAGTTTTTTCTGCTGAGAAGGAGGGTCTAAGGACAGGGGGAGGGTCTAAGGACAGAAGGAGGGTCTAAGGACAGGGGGAGGGTCTAAGGACAGAGGGAGGGTCTAAGGACAGGGGGAGGGTCTAAGGACAGGGGGAGGGTCTAAGGACAGGGGATGCCTGGGAGTTTTTCATGTATCTCTGTAGTTGATTGTGTTTTTGTAAAGCCCTCTGAGACGACTTTGTTGTGATTTAGGGCTTTATAAATAAAATTGAATTGAATTGAATTGAAAAGAGGTTTTTTTTCCGATGTTTTGCTGATGATGCTGGTGTTAATGTGAGTGTTGGACTCACCGGCGCTAGCGTCAGCAGCTCGGTGGAACCTGTGGAAGAGTTCAAACAGTGATCAGCTGATCCTCAACTGAAGGGGTCAGTGTGGGTCAAAGGTTACCTGCTCGCACCAACACAGACGTGGTAGACACAGTTTGGTTTCGGTGGAGGACACACAGAGACACGTTAACATCCTGCCGCAGGACGGTCACCGACACTGACAGCGGAACTCCGCCCTTAAGGATTGTGGGCGTGGCCACCAAGTAAGAACCCTGAGAAGGACTGAGTAACATGGACCAGGTTAGTACTAGGACTGAAACTAACTAGTATTTTAATAGTTGACGAGTCACGACTATTGAAACCATCAGTCGACTAAAAGATCATTATTAATTTCATGAATTTATCTTGAAGTTGATTTAATTAAATGACAAATGATAAAGTATGAAAAAAAGGCAAAATTATGATTAAAAGTCAAAGAGTGTTGTGTGTACTGGTGTGTACTGGTGTGTACCTGTGTGTACCTGTGTACCTGTATACCTGTGTCTACCTGTGTGTACCCGTGTGTATCTGTGTGTAACTGTGTGTACTGGTGTGTACCTTGTGTGTACTGGTGTGTACCTGTGTGTACCTGTGTGTACCCGTGTGTATCTGTGTGTAACTGTGTGTACTGGTGTGTACCTTGTGTGTACTGGTGTGTACCTGTGTGTACCTGTGTGTACTGGTGTGTACCTGTGTGTACCTGTGTGTAATGGTGTGTACCTGTGTGTACTGGTGTGTACCTGTGTGTACCGGTGTGTAATTGGTGTGTAGTTTTGTGTAGCTGTGTGTAGTTGTGTGTACATTTGTGTAGTTGTGTGTACCTGTGTGTAGTTGTGTGTACCTGTGTGTAGTGTTGTGTACCTGTGTAGTTGTGTGTAGCTGTGTGTACCTGTGTGTAGTTGTGTGTAGTTTTGTGTACCTGTGTGTAGTTGTGTGTACCTGTGTGTACTATGTGTGTACTGGTGTGTACCTGTGTGTACCCATGTGTACCGGTGTGTACTTGTGTGTACCTGTGTGTACAATGTGTGTACCTGTGTGTACTGGTGTGTACCTGTGTGTACCGGTGTGTACCTGTGTGTACCGGTGTGTAATTGGTGTGTAGATGTGTGTAGCTGTGTGTAGTTGTGTGTACATTTGTGTAGTTGTGTGTACCTGCGTGTAATTGGTGTGTAGTTGTGTGTAGCTGTGTGTAGTTGTGTGTACATTTGTGTACCTGTGTGTACCTGTGTTTACCTGTGTGTACTATGTGTGTACCTGTGTATACCTGTATACCTGTGTATCTGTGTGTACCCGTGTGTATCTGTGTGTAACTGTGTGTACTGGTGTGTACCTTGTGTGTACTGGTGTGTACTTGTGTGTACCCCTGTGTACCTGTGTGTACCAGTGTGTACCTGTGTGTACCTCTGTGTACTGGTGTGTACCTGTGTGTACTGGTGTGTACCTGTAAGTAGCTGTGTGTACCTGTGTGTACCTGGTTGTACTGGTGTGTACCTGTGTGTACCTGTGTGTACTATGTGTGTACCTGTGTGTACCTTGTGTGTACTGGTGTATACCTGTGCGTACCGGTGTGTACCGGTGTACCTGTGTGTACTATGTGTGTACCGGTGTGTACCGGTGTGTACCGGTGTGTACCTGTGTGTACCTGTCTGTACCTGTGTATACCTGTGTACCTGTGTGTAACTGTGTGTACCGGTGTGTACCTGTGTGTACTGGTGTGTACCTTGTGTGTACTGGTGTGTACTGGTGTGTACCTGTGTGTACCCGTGTGTACCTGTGTATACCTGTGTGTACTATGTGTGTACCTCTGTGTACTGGTGTGTACCTGTAAGTAGCCGCGTGTACCTGTGTGTACCTGTGTGTATTATGTGTGTACTGGTGTGTACCTGTATGTAACCTTGTGTACTATGTGTGTACCTGTGTGTACCGGTGTGTTATTGGTGTGTAGTTGTGTGTAGCTGTGTGTAGTTGTGTGTACATTTGTGTAGTTGTGTGTACCTGTGTGTAGTTGTGTGTAGTTGTGTGTACCTGTGTGTAGTTGTGTGTAGTTGTGTGTACCTGTGTGTAGTTGTGTGTATCTGTGTGTAGTTGTGTGTAGTTGTGTGTACCTGTGTGTAGTTGTGTGTACCTGTGTGTAGTTGTGTATAGTTGTGTGTAGTTGTGTGTAGTTGTGTATAGTTGTGTGTAGTTGTGTGTAGTTGTGTATAGTTGTGTGTAGTTGTGTATAGTTGTGTATAGTTGTGTGTAGTTGTGTGTAGTTGTGTGTAGTTGTGTATAGTTGTGTATAGTTGTGTATAGTTGTGTGTAGTTGTGTGTAGTTGTGTATAGTTGAGTGTAGTTGTGTGTAGTTGTGTATAGTTGTGTGTAGTTGTGTGTAGTTGTGTATAGTTGTGTGTAGTTGTGTATAGTTGTGTGTAGTTGTGTGTAGTTGTGTATAGTTGTGTGTAGTTGTGTGTAGTTGTGTATAGTTGTGTGTACCTGTGTGTAGCTGTGTGTAGTTGTGTGTACCTGTGTGTACCTGTGTGTAGCTGCGTGTAGTTGTGTGTACCTGTGTGTAGTTGTGTGTACCTGTGTGTAGTTGTGTGTACCTGTGTGTAGTTGTGTGTAGTTGTGTATAGTTGTGTGTAGTTGTGTATAGTTGTGTATAGTTGTGTGTAGTTGTGTGTAGTTGTGTGTAGTTGTGTATAGTTGTGTGTAGTTGTGTATAGTTGTGTATAGTTGTGTATAGTTGTGTATAGTTGTGTGTAGTTGTGTGTACCTGTGTGTAGTTGTGTGTACCTGTGTGTAGTTGTGTGTACCTGTGTGTAGTTGTGTGTACCTGTGTGTACCTGTGTGTAGCTCTGTGTAGTTGTGTGTACATTTGTGTAGTTGTGTGTACCTGTGTGTAGTTGTGTGTACCTGTGTGTAGTTGTGTATAGTTGTGTGTAGTTGTGTATAGTTGTGTATAGTTGTGTGTAGTTGTGTGTACCTGTGTGTAGTTGTGTGTACCTGTGTGTAGTTGTGTGTACCTGTGTGTAGTTGTGTGTACATTTGTGTAGTTGTGTGTACCTGTGTGTAGTTGTGTGTACCTGTGTGTAGTTGTGTGTACCTGTGTGTACCTGTGTGTAGTTGTGTGTAGTTGTGTGTACCTGTGTGTAGTTGTGTGTACCTGTGTGTAGTTGTGTGTACCTGTGTGTAGTTGTGTGTAGTTGTGTGTAGTTGTGTGTACCTGTGTGTAGTTGTGTTTAGTTGTGTGTAGTTGTGTGTAGTTGTGTGTAGTTGTGTATAGTTGTGTGTAGTTGTGTGTAGTTGTGTGTACCTGTGTGTACCTGTGTGTACCTGTGTGTAGTTGTGTGTAGTTGTGTGTACCTGTGTGTAGTTGTGTGTAGTTGTGTATAGTTGTGTGTAGTTGTGTGTACCTGTGTGTACCTGTGTGTAGTTGTGTGTAGTTGTGTGTAGTTGTGTGTAGTTGTGTGTACCTGTGTGTAGTTGTGTGTAGTTGTGTGTAGTTGTGTGTAGTTGTGTGTACCTGTGTGTAGTTGTGTGTAGTTGTGTGTAGTTGTGTGTAGTTGTGTGTAGTTGTGTGTAGTTATGTGTAGTTGTGTGTACCTGTGTGTAGTTGTGTGTAGTTGTGTGTAGTTGTGTGTAGTTGTGTATAGTTGTGTGTAGTTATGTGTAGTTGTGTGTACCTGTGTGTACCTGTGTGTAGTTGTGTGTAGTTGTGTGTAGTTGTGTGTAGTTGTGTATAGTTGTGTGTAGTTATGTGTAGTTGTGTGTACCTGTGTGTACCTGTGTGTAGTTGTGTGTAGTTATGTGTAGTTGTGTGTACCTGTGTGTACCTGTGTGTAGTTGTGTGTAGTTGTGTGTAGTTGTGTGTAGTTGTGTGTAGTTGTGTGTAGTTGTGTATAGTTGTGTGTAGTTATGTGTAGTTGTGTGTACCTGTGTGTACCTGTGTGTAGTTGTGTGTAGTTGTGTGTAGTTATGTGTAGTTGTGTGTACCTGTGTGTACCTGTGTGTAGTTGTGTGTAGTTGTGTGTAGTTGTGTGTACCTGTGTGTAGTTGTGTGTACCTGTGTGTACCTGTGTGTAGTTGTGTGTAGTTGTGTGTAGTTGTGTGTAGTTGTGTGTACCTGTGTGTACCTGTGTGTAGTTGTGTGTAGTTGTGTGTAGTTATGTGTAGTTGTGTGTACCTGTGTGTACCTGTGTGTAGTTGTGTGTAGTTGTGTGTAGTTGTGTGTACCTGCTGTTCTGAGCCGTCGTCAGTCTGATCCATATGATGAATGTGATGAATATCAGGATCTGGAGAGTCTCCATCTGGACCTGAACCTGGACCTGGAGATGATTCTGGACCTGGACCTGAACCTCTGTCTGCAGGAGGACGACGCCGGCCCAGGGCTTCATACCTGTGGCCACACCCACTCTCTGGTCACATGACGAGTGTCACTTTACGTTATGTCTGTCCTGCGGCCACAAGCTTTTGTGTCCGAACAGCTGATTGTCTGACAAGCACCGCCCACTGTCCCAGGGTGAGTTTGTGAAATGTAGGCGTTGTCCCAGGAGATGCCACACCCACAGGGGGGGGGTCCCAGGAGATGCCACACCCACAGGGGGTTAACGTGAAGAGCCTCCATTTATCCACTTTAAACATAACATCATCTTCTGTCACGTCATGAACCTGAAACCAACGTAAAGATCAAAAAACAAGATTATGACGTCCACCACCAGGACCAGGGTCACTGTTAGTCCTAGTCAGACCAGGGTCAGCGTTAGTCCTAGTCATACCAGGGTCAGCGTTAGTCCTAGTCAGACCAGGGTCAGCGTTAGTCCTAGTCAGACCAGGGTCAGCGTTAGTCCTAGTCAGACCAGGGTCAGTGTTAGACCAGGGTCCTAGTCCTAGTCCTAGTCAGACCAGGGTCAGCGTTAGTCCTAGTCATACCAGGGTCAGCGTTAGTCCTAGTCAGACCAGGGTCAGCGTTAGTCCTAGTCAGACCAGGGTCAGCGTTAGTCCTAGTCAGACCAGGGTCAGTGTTAGACCAGGGTCCTAGTCCTAGTCCTAGTCAGACCAGGGTCAGTGTTAGTCCTAGTCAGACCAGGGTCGGTGTTAGTCCTAGTCAGACCAGGGTCGGTGTTAGTCCTAGTCAGACCAGGGTCAGTGTTAGTCCTAGTCAGACCAGGGTCAGTGTTAGTCCTAGTCAGACCAGGGCCAGTGTTAGTCCTAGTCAGACCAGGGTCAGTGTTAGTCCTAGTCAGACCAGGGTCAGTGTTAGACCAGGGTCCTAGTCCTAGTCCTGTTCAGACCAGGGTCAGCGTTAGTCCTAGTCATACCAGGGTCAGCGTTAGTCCTAGTCAGACCAGGGTCAGCGTTAGTCCTAGTCAGACCAGGGTCAGCGTTAGTCCTAGTCAGACCAGGGTCAGTGTTAGACCAGGGTCCTAGTCCTAGTCCTAGTCAGACCAGGGTCAGCGTTAGTCCTAGTCATACCAGGGTCAGCGTTAGTCCTAGTCAGACCAGGGTCAGCGTTAGTCCTAGTCAGACCAGGGTCAGTGTTAGACCAGGGTCCTAGTCCTAGTCCTAGTCCTAGTCAGACCAGGGTCAGTGTTAGTCCTAGTCAGACCAGGGTCGGTGTTAGTCCTAGTCAGACCAGGGTCGGTGTTAGTCCTAGTCAGACCAGGGTCAGTGTTAGTCCTAGTCAGACCAGGGTCAGTGTTAGTCCTAGTCAGACCAGGGCCAGTGTTAGTCCTAGTCAGACCAGGGTCAGTGTTAGTCCTAGTCAGACCAGGGTCGGTGTTAGTCCTAGTCAGACCAGGGTCGGTGTTAGTCCTAGTCAGACCAGGGTCAGCGTTAGTCCTAGTCAGACCAGGGTCAGCGTTAGTCCTAGTCAGACCAGGGTCAGCGTTAGTCCTAGTCAGACCAGGGTCAGCGTTAGTCCTAGTCAGACCAGGGTCAGCGTTAGTCCTAGTCAGACCAGGGTCAGTGTTAGACCAGGGTCCTAGTCGTAGTCCTAGTCAGACCAGGGTCAGCGTTAGTCCTAGTCATACCAGGGTCAGCGTTAGTCCTAGTCAGACCAGGGTCAGCGTTAGTCCTAGTCAGACCAGGGTCAGTGTTAGTCCTAGTCAGACCAGGGTCAACGTTAGTCCTAGTCAGACCAGGGTCAGCGTTAGTCCTAGTCAGACCAGGGTCAGCGTTAGTCCTAGTCAGACCAGGGTCAGCGTTAGTCCTAGTCAGACCAGGGTCAGCGTTAGTCCTAGTCAGACCAGGGTCAGTGTTAGACCAGGGTCCTAGTCGTAGTCCTAGTCAGACCAGGGTCAGCGTTAGTCCTAGTCATACCAGGGTCAGCGTTAGTCCTAGTCAGACCAGGGTCAGTGTTAGTCCTAGTCAGACCAGGGTCAGTGTTAGTCCTAGTCAGACCAGGGTCAGCGTTAGTCCTAGTCAGACCAGGGTCAGCGTTAGTCCTAGTCAGACCAGGGTCAGCGTTAGACCAGGGTCCTAGTCCTAGTCCTAGTCAGACCAGGGTCAGCGTTAGTCCTAGTCATACCAGGGTCAGCGTTAGTCCTAGTCAGACCAGGGTCAGCGTTAGTCCTAGTCAGACCAGGGTCAGCGTTAGTCCTAGTCAGACCAGGGTCAGTGTTATACCAGGGTCCTAGTCCTAGTCCTAGTCAGACCAGGGTCAGCGTTAGTCCTAGTCAAACCAGGGTCGGTGTTAGTCCTAGTCAGACCAGGGTCGGTGTTAGTCCTAGTCAGACCAGGGTCAGTGTTAGTCCTAGTCAGACCAGGGTCAGTGTTAGTCCTAGTCAGACCAGGGCCAGTGTTAGTCCTAGTCAGACCAGGGTCAGTGTTAGTCCTAGTCAGACCAGGGTCGGTGTTAGTCCTAGTCAGACCAGGGTCGGTGTTAGTCCTAGTCAGACCAGGGTCAGTGTTAGTCCTAGTCAGACCAGGGTCAGTGTTAGTCCTAGTCAGACCAGGGTCAGTGTTAGACCAGGGTCCTAGTCCTAGTCCTAGTCAGACCAGGGTCAGCGTTAGTCCTAGTCATACCAGGGTCAGCGTTAGTCCTAGTCAGACCAGGGTCAGCGTTTGTCCTAGTCAGACCAGGGTCAGCGTTAGTCCTAGTCAGACCAAGGTCAGTGTTAGACCAGGGTCCTAGTCCTAGTCCTAGTCAGACCAGGGTCAGTGTTAGTCCTAGTCAGACCAGGGTCGGTGTTAGTCCTAGTCAGACCAGGGTCGGTGTTAGTCCTAGTCAGACCAGGGTCAGTGTTAGTCCTAGTCAGACCAGGGTCAGTGTTAGTCCTAGTCAGACCAGGGCCAGTGTTAGTCCTAGTCAGACCAGGGTCAGTGATAGTCCTAGTCAGACCAGGGTCGGTGTTAGTCCTAGTCAGACCAGGGTCGGTGTTAGTCCTAGTCAGACCAGGGTCAGTGTTAGTCCTAGTCAGACCAGGGCCAGTGTTAGTCCTAGTCAGACCAGGGTCGGTGTTAGTCCTAGTCAGACCAGGGTCGGTGTTAGTCCTAGTCAGACCAGGGTCGGTGTTAGTCCTAGTCAGACCAGGGTCGGCGTTAGTCCTAGTCAGACGAGGGTCAGCGTTAGTCCTAGTCAGACCAGGGTCAGCGTTAGTCCTAGTCAGACCAGGGTCAGCGTTAGTCCTAGTCAGACCAGGGTCAGCGTTAGTCCTAGTCAGACCAGGGTCAGTGTTAGACCAGGGTCCTAGTCGTAGTCCTAGTCAGACCAGGGTCAGCGTTAGTCCTAGTCAGACCAGGGTCAGTGTTAGTCCTAGTCAGACCAGGGTCAGTGTTAGTCCTAGTCAGACCAGGGTCAGCGTTAGTCCTAGTCAGACCAGGGTCAGCGTTAGTCCTAGTCATACCAGGGTCAGCGTTAGTCCTAGTCAGACCAGGGTCAGCGTTAGTCCTAGTCAGACCAGGGTCAGCGTTAGTCCTAGTCAGACCAGGGTCAGTGTTAGACCAGGGTCCTAGTCCTAGTCCTAGTCAGACCAGGGTCAGCGTTAGTCCTAGTCATACCAGGGTCAGCGTTAGTCCTAGTCAGACCAGGGTCAGCGTTAGTCCTAGTCAGACCAGGGTCAGCGTTAGTCCTAGTCAGACCAGGGTCAGTGTTAGACCAGGGTCCTAGTCCTAGTCCTAGTCAGACCAGGGTCAGTGTTAGTCCTAGTCAGACCAGGGTCGGTGTTAGTCCTAGTCAGACCAGGGTCGGTGTTAGTCCTAGTCAGACCAGGGTCAGTGTTAGTCCTAGTCAGACCAGGGTCAGTGTTAGTCCTAGTCAGACCAGGGCCAGTGTTAGTCCTAGTCAGACCAGGGTCAGTGTTAGTCCTAGTCAGACCAGGGTCAGTGTTAGACCAGGGTCCTAGTCCTAGTCCTGTTCAGACCAGGGTCAGCGTTAGTCCTAGTCATACCAGGGTCAGCGTTAGTCCTAGTCAGACCAGGGTCAGCGTTAGTCCTAGTCAGACCAGGGTCAGCGTTAGTCCTAGTCAGACCAGGGTCAGTGTTAGACCAGGGTCCTAGTCCTAGTCCTAGTCAGACCAGGGTCAGCGTTAGTCCTAGTCAGACCAGGGTCAGCGTTAGTCCTAGTCAGACCAGGGTCAGTGTTAGACCAGGGTCCTAGTCCTAGTCCTAGTCCTAGTCAGACCAGGGTCAGTGTTAGTCCTAGTCAGACCAGGGTCGGTGTTAGTCCTAGTCAGACCAGGGTCGGTGTTAGTCCTAGTCAGACCAGGGTCAGTGTTAGTCCTAGTCAGACCAGGGTCAGTGTTAGTCCTAGTCAGACCAGGGCCAGTGTTAGTCCTAGTCAGACCAGGGTCAGTGTTAGTCCTAGTCAGACCAGGGTCGGTGTTAGTCCTAGTCAGACCAGGGTCGGTGTTAGTCCTAGTCAGACCAGGGTCAGCGTTAGTCCTAGTCAGACCAGGGTCAGCGTTAGTCCTAGTCAGACCAGGGTCAGCGTTAGTCCTAGTCAGACCAGGGTCAGCGTTAGTCCTAGTCAGACCAGGGTCAGCGTTAGTCCTAGTCAGACCAGGGTCAGTGTTAGACCAGGGTCCTAGTCGTAGTCCTAGTCAGACCAGGGTCAGCGTTAGTCCTAGTCATACCAGGGTCAGCGTTAGTCCTAGTCAGACCAGGGTCAGCGTTAGTCCTAGTCAGACCAGGGTCAGTGTTAGTCCTAGTCAGACCAGGGTCAACGTTAGTCCTAGTCAGACCAGGGTCAGCGTTAGTCCTAGTCAGACCAGGGTCAGCGTTAGTCCTAGTCAGACCAGGGTCAGCGTTAGTCCTAGTCAGACCAGGGTCAGCGTTAGTCCTAGTCAGACCAGGGTCAGTGTTAGACCAGGGTCCTAGTCGTAGTCCTAGTCAGACCAGGGTCAGCGTTAGTCCTAGTCATACCAGGGTCAGCGTTAGTCCTAGTCAGACCAGGGTCAGTGTTAGTCCTAGTCAGACCAGGGTCAGTGTTAGTCCTAGTCAGACCAGGGTCAGCGTTAGTCCTAGTCAGACCAGGGTCAGCGTTAGTCCTAGTCAGACCAGGGTCAGCGTTAGACCAGGGTCCTAGTCCTAGTCCTAGTCAGACCAGGGTCAGCGTTAGTCCTAGTCATACCAGGGTCAGCGTTAGTCCTAGTCAGACCAGGGTCAGCGTTAGTCCTAGTCAGACCAGGGTCAGCGTTAGTCCTAGTCAGACCAGGGTCAGTGTTATACCAGGGTCCTAGTCCTAGTCCTAGTCAGACCAGGGTCAGCGTTAGTCCTAGTCAAACCAGGGTCGGTGTTAGTCCTAGTCAGACCAGGGTCGGTGTTAGTCCTAGTCAGACCAGGGTCAGTGTTAGTCCTAGTCAGACCAGGGTCAGTGTTAGTCCTAGTCAGACCAGGGCCAGTGTTAGTCCTAGTCAGACCAGGGTCAGTGTTAGTCCTAGTCAGACCAGGGTCGGTGTTAGTCCTAGTCAGACCAGGGTCGGTGTTAGTCCTAGTCAGACCAGGGTCAGTGTTAGTCCTAGTCAGACCAGGGTCAGTGTTAGTCCTAGTCAGACCAGGGTCAGTGTTAGACCAGGGTCCTAGTCCTAGTCCTAGTCAGACCAGGGTCAGCGTTAGTCCTAGTCATACCAGGGTCAGCGTTAGTCCTAGTCAGACCAGGGTCAGCGTTTGTCCTAGTCAGACCAGGGTCAGCGTTAGTCCTAGTCAGACCAAGGTCAGTGTTAGACCAGGGTCCTAGTCCTAGTCCTAGTCAGACCAGGGTCAGTGTTAGTCCTAGTCAGACCAGGGTCGGTGTTAGTCCTAGTCAGACCAGGGTCGGTGTTAGTCCTAGTCAGACCAGGGTCAGTGTTAGTCCTAGTCAGACCAGGGTCAGTGTTAGTCCTAGTCAGACCAGGGCCAGTGTTAGTCCTAGTCAGACCAGGGTCAGTGATAGTCCTAGTCAGACCAGGGTCGGTGTTAGTCCTAGTCAGACCAGGGTCGGTGTTAGTCCTAGTCAGACCAGGGTCAGTGTTAGTCCTAGTCAGACCAGGGCCAGTGTTAGTCCTAGTCAGACCAGGGTCGGTGTTAGTCCTAGTCAGACCAGGGTCGGTGTTAGTCCTAGTCAGACCAGGGTCGGTGTTAGTCCTAGTCAGACCAGGGTCGGCGTTAGTCCTAGTCAGACGAGGGTCAGCGTTAGTCCTAGTCAGACCAGGGTCAGCGTTAGTCCTAGTCAGACCAGGGTCAGCGTTAGTCCTAGTCAGACCAGGGTCAGCGTTAGTCCTAGTCAGACCAGGGTCAGTGTTAGACCAGGGTCCTAGTCGTAGTCCTAGTCAGACCAGGGTCAGCGTTAGTCCTAGTCAGACCAGGGTCAGTGTTAGTCCTAGTCAGACCAGGGTCAGTGTTAGTCCTAGTCAGACCAGGGTCAGCGTTAGTCCTAGTCAGACCAGGGTCAGCGTTAGTCCTAGTCAGACCAAGGTCAGTGTTAGACCAGGGTCCTAGTCCTAGTCCTAGTCAGACCAGGGTCAGTGTTAGTCCTAGTCAGACCAGGGTCGGTGTTAGTCCTAGTCAGACCAGGGTCGGTGTTAGTCCTAGTCAGACCAGGGTCAGTGTTAGTCCTAGTCAGACCAGGGTCAGTGTTAGTCCTAGTCAGACCAGGGCCAGTGTTAGTCCTAGTCAGACCAGGGTCAGTGATAGTCCTAGTCAGACCAGGGTCGGTGTTAGTCCTAGTCAGACCAGGGTCGGTGTTAGTCCTAGTCAGACCAGGGTCAGTGTTAGTCCTAGTCAGACCAGGGTCAGTGTTAGTCCTAGTCAGACCAGGGTCAGTGTTAGACCAGGGTCCTAGTCCTAGTCCTAGTCAGACCAGGGTCAGCGTTAGTCCTAGTCATACCAGGGTCAGCGTTAGTCCTAGTCAGACCAGGGTCAGCGTTAGTCCTAGTCAGACCAGGGTCAGCGTTAGTCCTAGTCAGACCAGGGTCAGTGTTAGACCAGGGTCCTAGTCCTAGTCCTAGTCAGACCAGGGTCAGTGTTAGTCCTAGTCAGACCAGGGTCGGTGTTAGTCCTAGTCAGACCAGGGTCGGTGTTAGTCCTAGTCAGACCAGGGTCAGTGTTAGTCCTAGTCAGACCAGGGTCAGTGTTAGTCCTAGTCAGACCAGGGCCAGTGTTAGTCCTAGTCAGACCAGGGTCAGTGTTAGTCCTAGTCAGACCAGGGCCAGTGTTAGTCCTAGTCAGACCAGGGTCGGTGTTAGTCCTAGTCAGACCAGGGTCGGTGTTAGTCCTAGTCAGACCAGGGTCGGTGTTAGTCCTAGTCAGACCAGGGTCGGCGTTAGTCCTAGTCAGACCAGGGTCAGCGTTAGTCCTAGTCAGACCAGGGTCAGCGTTAGTCCTAGTCAGACCAGGGTCAGCGTTAGTCCTAGTCAGACCAGGGTCAGCGTTAGTCCTAGTCAGACCAGGGTCAGTGTTAGACCAGGGTCCTAGTCGTAGTCCTAGTCAGACCAGGGTCAGCGTTAGTCCTAGTCATACCAGGGTCAGCGTTAGTCCTAGTCAGACCAGGGTCAGTGTTAGTCCTAGTCAGACCAAGGTCAGTGTTAGTCCTAGTCAGACCAGGGTCAGCGTTAGTCCTAGTCAGACCAGGGTCAGCGTTAGTCCTAGTCAGACCAGGGTCAGCGTTAGTCCTAGTCAGACCAGGGTCAGCGTTAGTCCTAGTCAGACCAGGGTCAGTGTTAGACCAGGGTCCTAGTCCTAGTCCTAGTCAGACCAGGGTCAGCGTTAGTCCTAGTCATACCAGGGTCAGCGTTAGTCCTAGTCAGACCAGGGTCAGCGTTAGTCCTAGTCAGACCAGGGTCAGCGTTAGTCCTAGTCAGACCAGGGTCAGTGTTAGACCAGGGTCCTAGTCCTAGTCCTAGTCAGACCAGGGTCAGTGTTAGTCCTAGTCAGACCAGGGTCAGTGTTAGTCCTAGTCAGACCAGGGTCAGTGTTAGTCCTAGTCAGACCAGGGTCAGCGTTAGTCCTAGTCAGACCAGGGTCAGCGTTAGTCCTAGTCAGACCAGGGTCAGTGTTAGACCAGGGTCCTAGTCCTAGTCCTAGTCAGACCAGGGTCAGCGTTAGTCCTAGTCATACCAGGGTCAGCGTTAGTCCTAGTCAGACCAGGGTCAGCGTTAGTCCTAGTCAGACCAGGGTCAGCGTTAGTCCTAGTCAGACCAGGGTCAGTGTTAGACCAGGGTCCTAGTCCTAGTCCTAGTCAGACCAGGGTCAGTGTTAGTCCTAGTCAGACCAGGGTCAGTGTTAGTCCTAGTCAGACCAGGGTCAGTGTTAGTCCTAGTCAGACCAGGGTCAGCGTTAGTCCTAGTCAGACCAGGGTCAGCGTTAGTCCTAGTCAGACCAGGGTCAGCGTTAGTCCTAGTCAGACCAGGGTCAGCGTTAGTCCTAGTCAGACCAGGGTCAGTGTTAGACCAGGGTCCTAGTCCTAGTCCTAGTCAGACCAGGGTCAGCGTTAGTCCTAGTCAGACCAGGGTCAGCGTTAGTCCTAGTCAGACCAGGGTCAGCGTTAGTCCTAGTCAGACCAGGGTCAGCGTTAGTCCTAGTCAGACCAGGGTCAGCGTTAGTCCTAGTCAGACCAGGGTCAGTGTTAGACCAGGGTCCTAGTCCTAGTCCTAGTCATACCAGGGTCAGCGTTAGTCCTAGTCAGACCAGGGTCAGCGTTAGTCCTAGTCAGACCAGGGTCAGCGTTAGTCCTAGTCAGACCAGGGTCAGTGTTAGACCAGGGTCCTAGTCCTAGTCCTAGTCAGACCAGGGTCAGTGTTAGTCCTAGTCAGACCAGGGTCAGTGTTAGTCCTAGTCAGACCAGGGTCAGTGTTAGTCCTAGTCAGACCAGGGTCAGCGTTAGTCCTAGTCAGACCAGGGTCAGCGTTAGTCCTAGTCAGACCAGGGTCAGTGTTAGACCAGGGTCCTAGTCCTAGTCCTAGTCCTAGTCCTAGTCAGACCAGGGTCAGTGTTAGTCCTAGTCAGACCAGGGTCAGTGTTAGTCCTAGTCAGACCAGGGTCAGTGTTAGTCCTAGTCAGACCAGGGTCAGCGTTAGTCCTAGTCAGACCAGGGTCAGCGTTAGTCCTAGTCAGACCAGGGTCAGCGTTAGTCCTAGTCAGACCAGGGTCAGTGTTAGACCAGGGTCCTAGTCCTAGTCCTAGTCCTAGTCAGACCAGGGTCAGTGTTAGTCCTAGTCAGACCAGGGTCAGTGTTAGTCCTAGTCAGACCAGGGTCAGTGTTAGTCCTAGTCAGACCAGGGTCAGCGTTAGTCCTAGTCAGACCAGGGTCAGCGTTAGTCCTAGTCAGACCAGGTGAAGGTGAACTGAACTGGTGAACCGTTGTTCTGGGTACATTTACCCAAATCTAAGAAAAGAGGAGGGGCCACAGCAAAGCCAGTTAAAACTGAACCAACCTCCAATAAGTTTACCAAGATTTTATTAAAAATACTGCAGTCACAAAATGTGTAGAAATACATACAAACAAAAAATAAATAATGAATTTAGTTATTATCATATTCTATACTTTATTAAAGTGAGTGTTTAGAATAACTTTCATTATAAATACATTTATTAATAGAATATGAATAATACAAATAAAGTACCAAAAACTGTACAACATAACTTAATGGTTATTGAAGGGTACACAAAGTACACAAAGTACACACATATTTTATTTGTGAATTGTAGATTATGTGGAGGACATGTTGGACCTCATCTTGGACCAGGTCTTCTGGGACCCTGGTCCATTCTTTGATGACGTGCTAAAGATACCCATCCTCAAGGATCTGTTTGGCCAGTTTGACAAACCAGACCAACTGGAAGTGGTACCAGACCAGCTGGAAGTGGTACCAGACCAGCTGGAAGTGGTACCAGACCAGATGGAAGTGGTACCATACCAGCTGAAAGTGGTACCAGACCAACTAGAAGTGGTACCAGACCAGCTGGAAGTGGTACCAGACCAACTGGAAGTGGTACCAGACCAGATGGAAGTGGTACCAGGCCAACTGGAAGTGGTACCAGACCAGCTGGAAGTGGTACCAGACCACCTGGAAGTGGTACCAGACCAACTGGAAGTGGTACCAGACCAGCTGGAAGTGGTACCAGACCACCTGGAAGTGGTACCAGACCAGCTGGAAGTGGTACCAGACCAACTGGAAGTGGTACCAGACCAGCTGGAAGTGGTACCAGCTACGTGTGGAGGTTCAATGAAGGACGGGTCTGAACCCCACATACTGTCCTTCCAGGACCACGCAGGCAGGACCACCCTGATTGTCCATCCCAGAAAGTTCCAGCAGCAGCTTCTGAAGCTTGTGTAAGAGCTGAACAAAGCACACATGCAGTAGAACATGCAGTAGAACATGCAGTAGAACATGCAGCAGAACATGCAGTAGAACATGCAGCAGAACATGCAGTAGAACATGCAGTAGAACATGCAGTAGAACATGCAGCAGAACATGCAGCAGAACATGCAGCAGAACATGCAGCAGAACGTGCAGTAGAACGTGCAGTAGAACGTGCAGTAGAACATGCAGTAGAACATGCAGTAGAACATGCAGTAGAACATGCAGTAGAACATGCAGCAGAACATGCAGTAGAACATGCAGCAGAACATGCAGTAGAACATGCAGTAGAACATGCAGTAGAACATGCAGCAGAACATGCAGTAGAACATGCAGCAGAACATGCAGTAGAACATGCAGTAGAACATGCAGTAGAACATGCAGTAGAACATGCAGCAGAACATGCAGTAGAACATGCAGTAGAACATGCAGTAGAACATGCAGTAGAACATGCAGCAGAACATGCAGTAGAACATGCAGTAGAACATGCAGTAGAACATGCAGTAGAACATGCAGTAGAACATGCAGTAGAACATGCAGTAGAACATGCAGTAGAACATGCAGTAGAACATGCAGCAGAACATGCAGTAGAACATGCAGTAGAACATGCAGTAGAACATGCAGCAGAACATGCAGTAGAACATGCAGCAGAACATGCAGTAGAACATGCAGTAGAACATGCAGTAGAACATGCAGCAGAACATGCAGTAGAACATGCAGCAGAACATGCAGCAGAACGTGCAGTAGAACGTGCAGTAGAACGTGCAGTAGAACATGCAGTAGAACATGCAGTAGAACATGCAGTAGAACATGCAGTAGAACATGCAGCAGAACATGCAGTAGAACATGCAGCAGAACATGCAGTAGAACATGCAGTAGAACATGCAGTAGAACATGCAGCAGAACATGCAGTAGAACATGCAGCAGAACATGCAGTAGAACATGCAGTAGAACATGCAGTAGAACATGCAGTAGAACATGCAGCAGAACATGCAGTAGAACATGCAGTAGAACATGCAGTAGAACATGCAGTAGAACATGCAGCAGAACATGCAGTAGAACATGCAGTAGAACATGCAGTAGAACATGCAGCAGAACATGCAGTAGAACATGCAGCAGAACATGCAGTAGAACATGCAGTAGAACATGCAGTAGAACATGCAGCAGAACATGCAGTAGAACATGCAGTAGAACATGCAGCAGAACATGCAGTAGAACATGCAGTAGAACATGCAGCAGAACATGCAGTAGAACATGCAGCAGAACATGCAGTAGAACATGCAGTAGAACATGCAGTAGAACATGCAGCAGAACATGCAGTAGAACATGCAGCAGAACATGCAGTAGAACATGCAGTAGAACATGCAGTAGAACATGCAGCAGAACGTGCAGCAGAACATGCAGTAGAACATGCAGCAGAACGTGCAGCAGAACGTGCAGTAGAACGTGCAGTAGAACATGCAGTAGAACATGCAGTAGAACATGCAGTAGAACATGCAGTAGAACGTGCAGCAGAACATGCAGTAGAACATGCAGCAGAACATGCAGTAGAACATGCAGCAGAACATGCAGTAGAACATGCAGCAGAACATGCAGTAGAACATGCAGTAGAACATGCAGTAGAACATGCAGCAGAACATGCAGTAGAACATGCAGTAGAACATGCAGTAGAACATGTGTTCATGTCTTTATGGTTTGTATCAAACTTAAGTGATGATACTAAGGACAGAGACAGAAGATGCTTCACACTTTATCTATTACTATCATTGATTGTTCTCTATAATTAACCCTGTAAAGTCCTGTCAGACCATATTGTTGTTATTTAAGGTTCTATAAATAACATTAAATTCATATTAACATTTGTTATTGTTTACTATAGTTTGAACTTTTATGTTCGTTGTTACATTGAATGTATTTGTTTCATAAAAGTCAAATCTATTTAAACCATTCTATGTTCTTTCAGTGTTTGACATGGAACATTTTAACACTTATTTATTACATGTTCTTCCTTAATCATATTTATATTACAATGACTGTATGTCTATTAAATAACACTTACTCGTATATGTTGAATATATTCTGTAGTTAGAACACATTCAAACCCTGGATGGTCAACTATGATGATGGTGGTTCTGAAGCTACTGCATTATTCTAATGTACTACATAATAAAGGTGAGTTTATTAGGTAACTTATGTATTATATGAGTGACATATAGAAAATATAGTGACTAAATTAAAATGTCATTTTATTTGTGGTAACTGCAGCAGATATTCTCAGGTTCTGTATCATTGATGCATAAATAAAATACACTTGTGTTAGGAGAGACAACTAAAAGGTGACCACTTTAATGTTGTATATATATATATATATATATATATATATATATATATATATATCACTTAATATGGGATTTTTTAAATACATAATATTTAGATGTTTAAATAAATGACTACAGCTGTCAAACAGTTTTGGGGTATTTTTTTACCCTGTAAACACTGGTGGTAGTTAACTATATTTGAACATCCCTTTTACCAGTTAAACAGGTTAGTTGTAGAGGTTAACCTTTGCTAACTAACATATAAACACCCACTAAGCTAGTTAGAGTCACTAGCAGTGCGCTAAGCTAAGTAGTTCAACAACACTATAGTCAGTGTAAGAACAAATGAAAACTAAACATTAAAAATAACAAAGTGAACTTACTATGTACAAACATCTTTCTGTTTCCTTGGTTTTTAAATGTGTTCTGAAGCCTCTTGTTCGGTGTCTGACTGTAGCTTAAACGTATATGGTCGTTTTCACCGGCTGTCACAGCACTATGTAGTTGCCATGGTAACATGATGCTGTTCTAGTTTTGGCAGAAGAGAGGGGCGGAGTCAGCTGTGGCTCATTAGTATGAGAAGCCACAACCCACTAAAAAACCCAGCGTTTTAAAAAGGGGCGGGGTCTGTGCAGGTTGAAGAGGCTACAGTATCTGTGCATCAACATATTTTGACAAAAGTATGAGACAGACAGGTCAGTGAGACACCAGGGAAGTGCGTTAACTTGGGAAAATTTGCCATGATATCTTGAGAATTAAAACCATGTTTTTAATTTGTGTATTTCTTCATTGACCCTCCCCAGTAGTTTGTGCAAATCCTCCCCAGAACAAAAAATGCTTGTGTCATCTGCAAATAATATTAGTTTTAATACTTTAAATGTTAAATGTTCTACATTTATATAGTTCTGTTCCACCTTCATGGTTCAAAGTTCTTTACATTAGCCTCTCATTCACCCATTCACACACACACTCATACACCAGTAGGTTTCTAAGGTCAAAGGTCAGTCCTACTGGGGGCCTAAGTCAGGGTTCAATGTCTTGCCCAAGGACACTTTGACATGTGGACAGCCAGAGCTGGGACACGAACCGCCAACCTCTGGGTCATAGGGTGACCCACTCTACTTTAGAGACTTTGCATATATCATTTATATAAAGAATAAACAGTTTAGGACCCAACACTGACCCCTGGGGGACGCCACAAACAATGTCCAAACAGGATGATGAATATTCTCCACCTTCACAAACTGTTTCCTGTTACTCAGATAACTTTTCAGCCAGTGCAGTACTAACCCCCTGATCCCATACCTCTGAAGTTTATTCATTAAAATGTTGTGATTGATCGTGTCAAATGCTTTTTTGAGATCAATGAATATTCCAACAGAGTGCAGTTTATGATCGATAGCATTGGTGATCTACTCTATTGATTCTATTAATGCTTGTGATGTTCAACTGTTTGATCTAAATCCATACTGACTATCGTAGAGTCATTTGTGTTTATTTATAAATTTATCTAGTCTGTTATTGAACAGTTTTTCTAAGATTTTGTAGAATGGAAGTAAACATGTGTGTAGTTTGTGAAGTGGTGTCTATCCCCAGTTTTATAAAGTGCTACAACTTTACTTATTTTCATACTGTTAGAAATGTACCAGTGTGGAATGATACATTACACATGTATGTTAGTGGTTCTGAAATCCCTATAATGACCTTTTTTAAAACTTTCATATCAATTTCATTTAAATCCATAGATGTTTTACTTTAACATTTATTTACAATATCTATTATTTCCTTTCCTTCCACTGCTGTGACGAACATTGAACTGGGATTCCTTTCTAGAAGGTTGTCACTTCACTTCTGAGCTAAACATGGATTTGGGATTTTATCTGCCAACTTTGGTCCAACATTAACAAAAACACTATTAAAAGTGTTGACGACATCATCCATATTATCAATTTTTATTTTATTTTCAACAAACTATTGAGGTTAGCTCTGTTGTTTAGTGTTATTTTTAATAATACTGTTTAATATGTCCCATATTCATTTAATGTTGTTTTTATTACATAATATTTTGCTGTAATATTCTTTTCTACACACCTTTATAATATTAATTAATTTATTTATTTTCTGCCTCTTTCGTTGTTTTTTAATGATCTCTCTATAGAGTGTATTTTTATTTAATTCTTTTATGAGCCATGGTCCATCTTTGTACTTTTAATTTCTGTCATATTGTTTTATTGGATAATTTTTATTATATAATGATGTGAATATTTTTATAAACATGTCATATGTACTATCTACGTGTGTTTCATTCTATACATTGTCACTCTTTAATGTTTCCATAGTTTCCTCTGTCCTCATTCTTCTGTATTTTACTTTCTTTTCGGGGTGATTCCTCATTGGCTGTTGTTGTAAATTGTATAAACTGTTGGTGTTCACTCATATTATTGATTAATAATCCACTTACTGTATTATTTTCAATGTCATTGGTGAATATGTTATTAATGAACGTGGCACAGTGGGTGGTGATTGTTGGATGTAAACTCATGCTGTACATTGTATTGATGAAGTTATTGATTATTTGGATTTAACAAGTTAATGTTAAAGTCACCACAGATGAAAACAACCTTTTGGTTCGTTTTAGAAAAACAATCTCCTTAAATGTCTCAACACTAGAGCCTGGTGTTCTGTATATGTAACTATTACATGTTTACTTTTTTCATTATACATTTTAATTGTTATACATTCTAATAAGTTATCAATCACAGTTGTTATATTTTCTACTACTTTGTAATGTAACTTTTTCTTCACATACACACTTCTTGTTCCTTAGGTTTACACAGTAAACTTCATATTGATCCAGTTCTAAATCCATTCCTTTAAATGTATTGATCCATGTTTGTGAGATTACAATCATTTAAATGGTTTTATAAAGTGATTTAATGTTAATGTTATTGAAGTTTACATATAAACTCCTACTATTAAAATGTATTATTGATAGTTTGTCCATTTGAATGGTGTCGTTGTACTGTTCCTCTGTGTAATAGACGCAGTTGATGTCGGAGAAACAATTATTGTCCAGGTCGATGTCATGTTCCAGATCCAGTCGATCATGATCAGTGTGTTGAAATGTTTTAAGTTCTACTTTACTGTGATCTTCAATCCTTTGTGATATTTCCCAGTTGTCTGTAGTTAGATATGAATGAGTCATATTGGTGTGTTGTCGTACCTTAGAGTCAGAGATGATGCTCATTCATACCTGAACAGTTCCTCCATATTTATGATGACCATAACCTGCTCTGGTGTTCCCTGACCATAACCTTGGCTTGCTCTGGTGTTCCCTGACCATAACCTTGGCTTGCTCTGGTGTTCCCTGACCATAACCTTGGCTTGCTCTGGTGTTCCCTGACCATAACCTTGGCTTGCTCTGGTGTTCCCTGACCATAACCTTGGCTTGCTCTGGTGTTCCCTGACCATAACCTTGGCTTGCTCTGGTGTTCCCTGACCATAACCTTGGCTTGCTCTGGTGTTCCCTGACCATAACCTTGGCTTGCTCTGGTGTTCCCTGACCATAACCTTGGCTTGCTCTGGTGTTCCCTGACCATAACCTTGGCTTGCTCTGGTGTTCCCTGACCATAACCTTGGCTTGCTCTGGTGTTCCCTGACCATAACCTTGGCTTGCTCTGGTGTTCCCTGACCATAACCTTGGCTTGCTCTGGTGTTCCCTGACCATAACCTTGGCTTGCTCTGGTGTTCCCTGACCATAACCTTGGCTTGCTCTGGTGTTCCCTGACCATAACCTTGGCTTGCTCTGGTGTTCCCTGACCATAACCTTGGCTTGCTCTGGTGTTCCCTGACCATAACCTTGGCTTGCTCTGGTGTTCCCTGACCATAACCTTGGCTTGCTCTGGTGTTCCCTGACCATAACCTTGGCTTGCTCTGGTGTTCCCTGACCATAACCTTGGCTTGCTCTGGTGTTCCCTGACCATAACCTTGGCTTGCTCTGGTGTTCCCTGACCATAACCTTGGCTTGCTCTGGTGTTCCCTGACCATAACCTTGGCTTGCTCTGGTGTTCCCTGACCATAACCTTGGCTTGCTCTGGTGTTCCCTGACCATAACCTTGGCTTGCTCTGGTGTTCCCTGACCATAACCTTGGCTTGCTCTGGTGTTCCCTGACCATAACCTTGGCTTGCTCTGGTGTTCCCTGACCATAACCTTGGCTTGCTCTGGTGTTCCCTGACCATAACCTTGGCTTGCTCTGGTGTTCCCTGACCATAACCTTGGCTTGCTCTGGTGTTCCCTGACCATAACCTTGGCTTGCTCTGGTGTTCCCTGACCATAACCTTGGCTTGCTCTGGTGTTCCCTGACCATAACCTTGGCTTGCTCTGGTGTTCCCTGACCATAACCTTGGCTTGCTCTGGTGTTCCCTGACCATAACCTTGGCTTGCTCTGGTGTTCCCTGACCATAACCTTGGCTTGCTCTGGTGTTCCCTGACCATAACCTTGGCTTGCTCTGGTGTTCCCTGACCATAACCTTGGCTTGCTCTGGTGTTCCCTGACCATAACCTTGGCTTGCTCTGGTGTTCCCTGACCATAACCTTGGCTTGCTCTGGTGTTCCCTGACCATAACCTTGGCTTGCTCTGGTGTTCCCTGACCATAACCTTGGCTTGCTCTGGTGTTCCCTGACCATAACCTTGGCTTGCTCTGGTGTTCCCTGACCATAACCTTGGCTTGCTCTGGTGTTCCCTGACCATAACCTTGGCTTGCTCTGGTGTTCCCTGACCATAACCTTGGCTTGCTCTGGTGTTCCCTGACCATAACCTTGGCTTGCTCTGGTGTTCCCTGACCATAACCTTGGCTTGCTCTGGTGTTCCCTGACCATAACCTTGGCTTGCTCTGGTGTTCCCTGACCATAACCTTGGCTTGCTCTGGTGTTCCCTGACCATAACCTTGGCTTGCTCTGGTGTTCCCTGACCATAACCTTGGCTTGCTCTGGTGTTCCCTGACCATAACCTTGGCTTGCTCTGGTGTTCCCTGACCATAACCTTGGCTTGCTCTGGTGTTCCCTGACCATAACCTTGGCTTGCTCTGGTGTTCCCTGACCATAACCTTGGCTTGCTCTGGTGTTCCCTGACCATAACCTTGGCTTGCTCTGGTGTTCCCTGACCATAACCTTGGCTTGCTCTGGTGTTCCCTGACCATAACCTTGGCTTGCTCTGGTGTTCCCTGACCATAACCTTGGCTTGCTCTGGTGTTCCCTTTAATTTAATGAATATTTTACACTTCCATGTCCAGGTGTGCTGTATTTTCCTCTGCTTCTTCATCAGCTGCCTTTTTCTGGCAATATCGGCGTTTTGTTTGGTCAGATGTTCGTTGATGTATACGTTGGTTCCTCTTAATTTTCTTATTGTTTTAACAGTGCACTTTTATGTTTTCTGTTGACAAACCTCATGATGATGGCTCATTTGTCGCTGTCATCTCTCTGGGGCAGAGGGTGGAAGGCCTCCATGTTGCTACAGTCCAATTCTTTTGGACTGGAAGAAAGCAGCCACCTGTTGTTCTACGGAGCTGCCATCCTGTTCACTGCCCCCCCCCCACCCCCGCTATCATTGGTCACCTCCCGGGCATATGACCAGGGTTTAATCTGGAGCCCAGTCACACGATCACATCGTTGATCCTGGTGTACTGCTCCAACTCCGCCACACGGCTCTGCAGGTGCGCCAGACGCCGGTCCGTTTCAGCGTTCTGGATCCGGAGCACCTTCACCTCTTCCACCAGGTTCAGGATGGAACCCTAACCCTAACCCTGTTTAACGACAGAAATCTCTTCGGACAGGAAGTCCAGAGACTTCTTAATATCGTCGCCCTCCTCGTCTGTCCGTGCCTCCTTTGGGCCCATGTTGCTAGGTGACAAACTAGAGTCTACCCTAGCCACCTGCTAGCTAGTTGTAAGCTAGCCACCAAGCTCCATTCTTACAGTTCGTTTCCAAAAATCAGCGTCGTTAAACCATTTTTTCCCATTTTTGTCGTAAATAGGAAAAATTCTTCGTATTGTCCCAGAGATTAAACATGTGGTCTCATAATTCCGATATGTCGTACAGATTTCGCATTATTATACCAAATAAAACTCCATTCATTCTTAATGGGACAGACAAAAACACTCGTGCTTCTTCATACTTTGTGGCACAGACTTCATTTAAACTTTCAAACACAGTCATTTTTGTGGTGTCTTTAGGATGTGATTGTCATGAGGGTGTGATTTACGGTTGTCGATAGAGAACTCAGTAAATCCACCCTGAAAAGACCAAAATCTGACTTTTTATCAGTGGGTGATGTCATCGCTAGAGCACGAGAGAAGAAAAAATTAAGCTGAAAAATGTCTCAATAACTCGTCCTCACGGCAAAACCATAAATAGTAGACAAACAATCTTTTCCACAAATGTTGCCATGGTTGTGAGAATTCAAACAAACCAGGGTTTGAAGATCTAGCTCTTTTTAAAGTGAAATGACAGGAACCTGTTTGGGATGATGTCAGGGATTTCTGTCAATAGACTTCTATTGGAAAAATCATTTCTGTCTCATGTTGAGTTCAGTGTTTTTCAAATTGTTCTAACTCACTTATTTTTCACAGTACACACATAAAAAGTACATGTACTTGTTCCTCACACCCTCCTGTCACTCATCATCAACTTTGTTTTCAACAATTATTTACACTTTTACCAAAAATCACAGTAGTTCAGAGGCATGGTTTAACATTCAGACAGACTTTACTCCAGTCAGCTCTGTGTGTCTGTGTGTGGAACTACAGGCTGGTTTCCATGGCAACAGGGAAAGACCTTTACTCACAGAAAATGGGAGGAGCTTTAACATAAAATGGGAGGAGCTTTAATAGAAGTGACTCAGTCCACAAACAGTAACAAACAGATTCACATATGAAGTGAACAGCGACAAGAGACAAACACACGCTGACATTTACTTCAACTGATGGATGGAAGTATAGTTGTGAGTTTATGTTTCATAATTTTCACTTTCATCAGTACAGAAAACCAAGGAACAGTGTTTCACACAACAAGACAACGGACAAAAGATGATGTAACGTTAAAAGTGTCACTGCATGTTTCATCAGTAATGGTTGGAAAGACTAAATACTGTCCCCTGGTGGACTCAATATAATATGTCATTTTGATGCTGAGGTCAGTGAGACATTTTTGGAGTACTATAATTAAAAATATTTAAATATTATTCGAAAATCTACATTCATTTTTAAATGAAATCCAAACATGATTTTTGGGAACAGGCCACAGCTCTAGTGAATTTCATGGTTTCATCTCAAATATTGAACGGTCACTGCTGACACATACACTGGTTTAAACGTCACATGACGACCAACTTTGTACTGGAGTAGGCATTGGGTAGGGACTGTAAACACATTTTTAAAATAAAAGATAAAAATTAGAAAATAAATAAATAAATAAAAAATCGATATCAAAAACAACAAATGAAAAAATACATTATTAAAATCAAAATAAAAAGATAACTTAAAATAAATAAAAATGAATCATTTAAAAAATTATATTTAAAAAAAGAAATTGATTGTTTTTTTTTAAATACACAAAAAGAAATAATTTAAATTTATTATTATTATTTTTTTTACTCACCTTACATGTTTCTCTTTACACATGTTCCCTGATGCTTTATGACGACTTATGGAAAAAAATAAAGTATTTATAGGGACACATCATTTATATTTTACTAGTGGGGAACTTTATTTCTATTTAACCCTTGTGGGGACCTGAATTTTAGTCCCCATAGTGTCAGAGGTCCCCATGGTGTGACTGTGTAAACATATCAATGTTTCCATAAAGATAAAATCAGATTAAATAAAACACAACAGTTCCATTCATCCAAGTCAATAACTTTATTAGAAAAATAGGTTTAACTCGCCTCACTGTACAATATAAAACAATTCATTTGCAATAATGCAAATACAGTTGTTAGCAAAAACAAAACAAAAACTTCCTGAACATGTTGAAATGTTGATCCAACAGTCAGTAAATACTAAAAAAAATTAAATCAGCATTCTGTCTTTAACAAATGAACAAGCTGCACATTCCAAGACACTTTGTTTTATGGCAAATGTCACAAAAACTACCACACATTAACGGCAACAAAAGGTTATTTCTGTTTCTTTAAAGGACAATTCATCACAGACACACCTGGCTTTAGTGTGAGATGATGTGTTTGGGGTCCACTGGGAAAAATGACTTTAAACAACTTCTGATGATGTTTCCTACATTTCCCAGAATGCCTTGAGCACACTCCAATCAGACCACAGCTGTGTTATGGACCATTTTAGTCTTTTTTTCTCTGGAAATAAAAACTTTTAATAATAATATTTTCCCTCAAAATTAAGTATTTGATTGGATTTTGCTCCTTTAAATATTTTATTAAGAAACTAACATGAATTCTTTTTAACCTTTTTACATCTAAAGCTCAGGTGTCAAACTCCAGCCCTGGAGGGGCAGTGTTCTGCATATTTTACATATTTACCTCTTCCACATGATTCACTTTAACCCTTTAACTACTCACATATTAGCAGCTCCACTTTAAAAACAAATAAAGTCATTAATAAAATAAAAATGACCAAAGTCATGAATAAAATGAATAAAAATGACCAAAGTCATGAATAAAATGAATAAAAATGACTAAAGTCATGAATAAAATGAATAAAAATGACCAAAGTCATGAATAAAATGAACAAAAATGACCAAAGTCATGAATAAAATGAACAAAAATGACCAAAGTCAAGAATAAAATGAACAAAAATGACCAAAGTCATGAATAAAATGAACAAAAATGACCAAAGTCATGAATAAAATAAACAAAAATGACCAAAGTCATGAATAAAATGAACAAAAATGACCAAAGTCATGAATAAAATGAACAAAAATGACCAAAGTCATGAATAAAATGAACAAAAATGACCAAAGTCATGAATAAAATGAACAAAAATGACTAAAGTCATGAATAAAATGAATAAAAATGACCAAAGTCATGAATAAAATGAATAAAAATGACTAAAGTCATGAATAAAATGAACAAAAATGACCAAAGTCATGAATAAAATGAATAAAAATGACTAAAGTCATGAATAAAATGAATAAAAATGACCAAAGTCATGAATAAAATGAACAAAAATGACCAAAGTCATGAATAAAATGAATAAAAATGACCAAAGTCATGAATAAAATGAACAAAAATGACCAAAGTCATGAATAAAATGAATAAAAATGACCAAAGTTATGAATAAAATGAACAAAAATGACCAAAGTTATGAATAAAATGAATAAAAATGACCAAAGTTATGAATAAAATGAACAAAAATGACCAAAGTTATGAATAAAATGAATAAAAATGACCAAAGTTATGAATAAAATGAATAAAAATGACCAAAGTTATGAATAAAATGAATAAAAATGAACAAAGTCATGAATAAAATGAATAAAAATGACCAAAGTCATGAATAAAATGAATAAAAATGACCAAAGTCATGAATAAAATGAATAAAAATGACCAAAGTTATGAATAAAATGAACAAAAATGACCAAAGTCATGAATAAAATGAATAAAAATGAACAAAGTCATGAATAAAATGAATAAAAATGACCAAAGTCATGAATAAAATGAATAAAAATGACCAAAGTTATGAATAAAATGAACAAAAATGACCAAAGTCATGAATAATATGAACAAAAATGACCAAAGTCATGAATAAAATGAATAAAAATGAACAAAGTCATGAATAAAATGAATAAAAATGACCAAAGTCATGAATAAAATGAATAAAAATGACCAAAGTCATGAATAAAATGAACAAAAATGACCAAAGTCATGAATAAAATGAATAAAAATGAACAAAGTCATGAATAAAATGAATAAAAATGACCAAAGTCATGAATAAAATGAATAAAAATGACCAAAGTCATGAATAAAATGAATAAAAATGAACAAAGTCATGAATAAAATGAATAAAAATGACCAAAGTCATGAATAAAATGAACAAAAATGACCAAAGTCATGAATAAAATGAATAAAAATGACCAAAGTCATGAATAAAATGAACAAAAATGACCAAAATCATGAATAAAATGAACAAAAATGACCAAAGTTATGAATAAAATGAATAAAAATGACCAAAGTTATGAATAAAATGAATAAAAATGACCAAAGTCATGAATAAAATGAACAAAAATGACCAAAGTCATGAATAAAATGAATAAAAATGAACAAAGTCATGAATAAAATGAACAAAAATGACCAAAGTTATGAATAAAATGAATAAAAATGACCAAAGTCATGAATAAAATGAATAAAAATGACCAAAGTTATGAATAAAATGAATAAAAATGACTAAAGTCATGAATAAAATGAATAAAAATGACTAAAGTCAGGAATAAAATGAATAAAAATGACCAAAGTTATGAATAAAATGAATAAAAATGAACAAAGTCATGAATAAAATGAATAAAAATGAACAAAGTTATGAATAAAATGAATAAAAATGAACAAAGTCATGAATAAAATGAATAAAAATGACCAAAGTCATGAATAAAATGAATAAAAATGACCAAAGTTATGAATAAAATGAATAAAAATGACCAAAGTCATGAATAAAATGAATAAAAATGACCAAAGTCATGAATAAAATGAATAAAAATGACCAAAGTCATGAATAAAATGAATAAAAATGACCAAAGTTATGAATAAAATGAATAAAAATGACCAAAGTCATGAATAAAATGAATAAAAATGACCAAAGTCATGAATAAAATGAATAAAAATGACCAAAGTCATGAATAAAATGAACAAAAATGACCAAAGTCATGAATAAAATGAACAAAAATGACCAAAGTTATGAATAAAATGAACAAAAATGACCAAAGTCATGAATAAAATAAACAAAAATGACCAAAGTTATGAATAAAATAAACAAAAATGACCAAAGTTATGAATAAAATGAATAAAAATGACCAAAGTCATGAATAAAATGAATAAAAATGACCAAAGTTATGAATAAAATGAATAAAAATGACCAAAGTCATGAATAAAATGAATAAAAATGACCAAAGTCATGAATAAAATGAATAAAAATGACCAAAGTCATGAATAAAATGAATAAAAATGACCAAAGTTATGAATAAAATGAATAAAAATGACCAAAGTCATGAATAAAATGAATAAAAATGACCAAAGTCATGAATAAAATGAATAAAAATGACCAAAGTCATGAATAAAATGAACAAAAATGACCAAAGTTATGAATAAAATGAATAAAAATGACCAAAGTCATGAATAAAATGAATAAAAATGACCAAAGTTATGAATAAAATGAATAAAAATGACCAAAGTCATGAATAAAATGAATAAAAATGACCAAAGTTATGAATAAAATGAATAAAAATGACCAAAGTCATGAATAAAATGAATAAAAATGACCAAAGTCATGAATAAAATGAATAAAAATGACCAAAGTCATGAATAAAATGAATAAAAATGACCAAAGTTATGAATAAAATGAATAAAAATGACCAAAGTCATGAATAAAATGAATAAAAATGACCAAAGTCATGAATAAAATGAATAAAAATGACCAAAGTCATGAATAAAATGAACAAAAATGACCAAAGTCATGAATAAAATGAACAAAAATGACCAAAGTTATGAATAAAATGAACAAAAATGACCAAAGTTATGAATAAAATGAATAAAAATGACCAAAGTCATGAATAAAATGAATAAAAATGACCAAAGTTATGAATAAAATGAATAAAAATGACCAAAGTCATGAATAAAATGAATAAAAATGACCAAAGTCATGAATAAAATGAATAAAAATGACCAAAGTCATGAATAAAATGAATAAAAATGACCAAAGTTATGAATAAAATGAATAAAAATGACCAAAGTCATGAATAAAATGAATAAAAATGACCAAAGTCATGAATAAAATGAACAAAAATGACCAAAGTCATGAATAAAATGAATAAAAATGACCAAAGTCATGAATAAAATGAACAAAAATGACCAAAGTTATGAATAAAATGAATAAAAATGACCAAAGTCATGAATAAAATAAACAAAAATGACCAAAGTTATGAATAAAATAAACAAAAATGACCAAAGTTATGAATAAAATGAACAAAAATGACCAAAGTCATGAATAAAATAAACAAAAATGACCAAAGTCATGAATAAAATAAACAAAAATGACCAAAGTTATGAATAAAATGAATAAAAATGACCAAAGTCATGAATAAAATGAATAAAAATGACCAAAGTCATGAATAAAATGAATAAAAATGACCAAAGTCATGAATAAAATGAATAAAAATGACCAAAGTCATGAATAAAATGAACAAAAATGACCAAAGTCATGAATAAAATGAACAA
This sequence comes from Siphamia tubifer, assembly GCA_020466265.1. Lineage (NCBI taxonomy): Eukaryota > Metazoa > Chordata > Actinopteri > Kurtiformes > Apogonidae > Siphamia > Siphamia tubifer. The sequence goes on from CM035805.1 coordinate 1,667,535, forward strand.
AAATGACCAAAGTTATGAATAAAATGAACAAAAATGACCAAAGTTATGAATAAAATGAACAAAAATGACCAAAGTTATGAATAAAATGAATAAAAATGACCAAAGTTATGAATAAAATGAATAAAAATGACCAAAGTCATGAATAAAATGAACAAAAATGACCAAAGTCAAGAATAAAATGAACAAAAATGACCAAAGTCATGAATAAAATGAACAAAAATGACCAAAGTCATGAATAAAATAAACAAAAATGACCAAAGTCATGAATAAAATGAACAAAAATGACCAAAGTCATGAATAAAATGAACAAAAATGACCAAAGTCATGAATAAAATGAACAAAAATGACCAAAGTCATGAATAAAATGAACAAAAATGACTAAAGTCATGAATAAAATGAATAAAAATGACCAAAGTCATGAATAAAATGAATAAAAATGACTAAAGTCATGAATAAAATGAACAAAAATGACCAAAGTCATGAATAAAATGAATAAAAATGACTAAAGTCATGAATAAAATGAATAAAAATGACCAAAGTCATGAATAAAATGAACAAAAATGACCAAAGTCATGAATAAAATGAATAAAAATGACCAAAGTCATGAATAAAATGAACAAAAATGACCAAAGTCATGAATAAAATGAATAAAAATGACCAAAGTTATGAATAAAATGAACAAAAATGACCAAAGTTATGAATAAAATGAATAAAAATGACCAAAGTTATGAATAAAATGAACAAAAATGACCAAAGTTATGAATAAAATGAATAAAAATGACCAAAGTTATGAATAAAATGAATAAAAATGACCAAAGTTATGAATAAAATGAATAAAAATGAACAAAGTCATGAATAAAATGAATAAAAATGACCAAAGTCATGAATAAAATGAATAAAAATGACCAAAGTCATGAATAAAATGAATAAAAATGACCAAAGTTATGAATAAAATGAACAAAAATGACCAAAGTCATGAATAAAATGAATAAAAATGAACAAAGTCATGAATAAAATGAATAAAAATGACCAAAGTCATGAATAAAATGAATAAAAATGACCAAAGTTATGAATAAAATGAACAAAAATGACCAAAGTCATGAATAATATGAACAAAAATGACCAAAGTCATGAATAAAATGAATAAAAATGAACAAAGTCATGAATAAAATGAATAAAAATGACCAAAGTCATGAATAAAATGAATAAAAATGACCAAAGTCATGAATAAAATGAACAAAAATGACCAAAGTCATGAATAAAATGAATAAAAATGAACAAAGTCATGAATAAAATGAATAAAAATGACCAAAGTCATGAATAAAATGAATAAAAATGACCAAAGTCATGAATAAAATGAATAAAAATGAACAAAGTCATGAATAAAATGAATAAAAATGACCAAAGTCATGAATAAAATGAACAAAAATGACCAAAGTCATGAATAAAATGAATAAAAATGACCAAAGTCATGAATAAAATGAACAAAAATGACCAAAATCATGAATAAAATGAACAAAAATGACCAAAGTTATGAATAAAATGAATAAAAATGACCAAAGTTATGAATAAAATGAATAAAAATGACCAAAGTCATGAATAAAATGAACAAAAATGACCAAAGTCATGAATAAAATGAATAAAAATGAACAAAGTCATGAATAAAATGAACAAAAATGACCAAAGTTATGAATAAAATGAATAAAAATGACCAAAGTCATGAATAAAATGAATAAAAATGACCAAAGTTATGAATAAAATGAATAAAAATGACTAAAGTCATGAATAAAATGAATAAAAATGACTAAAGTCAGGAATAAAATGAATAAAAATGACCAAAGTTATGAATAAAATGAATAAAAATGAACAAAGTCATGAATAAAATGAATAAAAATGAACAAAGTTATGAATAAAATGAATAAAAATGAACAAAGTCATGAATAAAATGAATAAAAATGACCAAAGTCATGAATAAAATGAATAAAAATGACCAAAGTTATGAATAAAATGAATAAAAATGACCAAAGTCATGAATAAAATGAATAAAAATGACCAAAGTCATGAATAAAATGAATAAAAATGACCAAAGTCATGAATAAAATGAATAAAAATGACCAAAGTTATGAATAAAATGAATAAAAATGACCAAAGTCATGAATAAAATGAATAAAAATGACCAAAGTCATGAATAAAATGAATAAAAATGACCAAAGTCATGAATAAAATGAACAAAAATGACCAAAGTCATGAATAAAATGAACAAAAATGACCAAAGTTATGAATAAAATGAACAAAAATGACCAAAGTCATGAATAAAATAAACAAAAATGACCAAAGTTATGAATAAAATAAACAAAAATGACCAAAGTTATGAATAAAATGAATAAAAATGACCAAAGTCATGAATAAAATGAATAAAAATGACCAAAGTTATGAATAAAATGAATAAAAATGACCAAAGTCATGAATAAAATGAATAAAAATGACCAAAGTCATGAATAAAATGAATAAAAATGACCAAAGTCATGAATAAAATGAATAAAAATGACCAAAGTTATGAATAAAATGAATAAAAATGACCAAAGTCATGAATAAAATGAATAAAAATGACCAAAGTCATGAATAAAATGAATAAAAATGACCAAAGTCATGAATAAAATGAACAAAAATGACCAAAGTTATGAATAAAATGAATAAAAATGACCAAAGTCATGAATAAAATGAATAAAAATGACCAAAGTTATGAATAAAATGAATAAAAATGACCAAAGTCATGAATAAAATGAATAAAAATGACCAAAGTTATGAATAAAATGAATAAAAATGACCAAAGTCATGAATAAAATGAATAAAAATGACCAAAGTCATGAATAAAATGAATAAAAATGACCAAAGTCATGAATAAAATGAATAAAAATGACCAAAGTTATGAATAAAATGAATAAAAATGACCAAAGTCATGAATAAAATGAATAAAAATGACCAAAGTCATGAATAAAATGAATAAAAATGACCAAAGTCATGAATAAAATGAACAAAAATGACCAAAGTCATGAATAAAATGAACAAAAATGACCAAAGTTATGAATAAAATGAACAAAAATGACCAAAGTTATGAATAAAATGAATAAAAATGACCAAAGTCATGAATAAAATGAATAAAAATGACCAAAGTTATGAATAAAATGAATAAAAATGACCAAAGTCATGAATAAAATGAATAAAAATGACCAAAGTCATGAATAAAATGAATAAAAATGACCAAAGTCATGAATAAAATGAATAAAAATGACCAAAGTTATGAATAAAATGAATAAAAATGACCAAAGTCATGAATAAAATGAATAAAAATGACCAAAGTCATGAATAAAATGAACAAAAATGACCAAAGTCATGAATAAAATGAATAAAAATGACCAAAGTCATGAATAAAATGAACAAAAATGACCAAAGTTATGAATAAAATGAATAAAAATGACCAAAGTCATGAATAAAATAAACAAAAATGACCAAAGTTATGAATAAAATAAACAAAAATGACCAAAGTTATGAATAAAATGAACAAAAATGACCAAAGTCATGAATAAAATAAACAAAAATGACCAAAGTCATGAATAAAATAAACAAAAATGACCAAAGTTATGAATAAAATGAATAAAAATGACCAAAGTCATGAATAAAATGAATAAAAATGACCAAAGTCATGAATAAAATGAACAAAAATGACCAAAGTCATGAATAAAATGAACAAAAATGACCAAAGTTATGAATAAAATGAACAAAAATGACCAAAGTTATGAATAAAATGAACAAAAATGACCAAAGTTATGAATAAAATGAATAAAAATGACCAAAGTTATGAATAAAATGAATAAAAATGACCAAAGTCATGAATAAAATGAACAAAAATGACCAAAGTTATGAATAAAATGAATAAAAATGACCAAAGTCATGAATAAAATGAATAAAAATGACCAAAGTTATGAATAAAATGAACAAAAATGACCAAAGTTATGAATAAAATGAATAAAAATGACCAAAGTCATGAATAAAATAAACAAAAATGACCAAAGTTATGAATAAAATGAATAAAAATGACCAAAGTTATGAATAAAATGAATAAAAATGACCAAAGTCATGAATAAAATAAACAAAAATGACCAAAGTTATGAATAAAATGAATAAAAATGACCAAAGTCATGAATAAAATAAACAAAAATGACCAAAGTTATGAATAAAATGAATAAAAATGACCAAAGTTATGAATAAAATGAATAAAAATGACCAAAGTTATGAATAAAATGAACAAAAATGACCAAAGTCATGAATAAAATGAACAAAAATGAACAAAGTCATGAATAAAATGAATAAAAATAAAGTAAAAATATTATATTTTCTTCATGTTAGTCATTTTTTTATTGTTGTGTTCATGTCATTAATGACTTCAGTGTTAAATTAAATCTTGTAGAAGAGCAGAACATGTTAAACCCTCACCACTGAACTTTGAACTTTGACACCTCTGGTCTATAGGATGTTTTATTGTCTATGGCGTTAAGAGCAGGGGAGGTCAAACATACGGCTCGTGGACCAAAAGCGTCCCATTAAATGACAGTGAAGATAATGTTTTATTTGGATCCAAAGTGGATCAGAGCAGAAAAACATTTGAGACTTTTATCATAAATGTAAAAAGTCTAACATGAAAAAGCTCAAACATCTTCATGAAAGTGGAATTTTAACTAAGTTTTTTATTCATTTGATCTTTTTTTTATTCATGTTCATATTTATTGGTCATTTTCAGTTGATATAATTTTACTTTTCTGGTCCACTGGGAATTGAACACAAACACAAATAATGTCAAATGTCATTAGAAAAGCTTTTATTCATGTTTTCTTTATTTTTAAGGTTATGTTTGGATTTTATTTGATCATATTGAGCTGTGAATAATGTGAATAATGTGAATAATGTGAATAATGTGAATAACGTGAATAATGTGAATAATGTGAATAATGTGTTTAGAAAAGGGTTAGGGTTCATTTTGTTCATTCATTGTTACAGGTCCATTTAGTTATTTCTTAACATGTATTTTATTCATGTTTTTAGAATTTTTCATTATTTTTGTTCATTTTTCTGTAAATTCTGTAGATTTTTATTCATATTAGTACATTTGTTTTTAGGTTATGTTTAGTGATGACACCAAACATCCAGAGTGTTTTCATTAGATTTTAAATATACATGTTTTACAGCCTGTTCGCCACTGATCAGCTTTTTGATCGACATGTTTTTCCCAATCGCTGATCAGGTTATTTTTAGACATCAGTCGATGATTGACAGCCGATCGATTGGTGCAACGTTAGTCGTATTGTTATTTTAGTGATCCGACCCGTCTGAGGTGTGAATAAAAAAAACTAAAACATATGAATAATGTGAAATATTCAAACAGAAGTGACATTTGAACTAAACCTCTGAATATTTATCAACTTTTGTTCAGTTTTAAATGTCATTATTTCACATTTGTCTCATTTCTATGTTTGTATTGACTTTATTTACATTAGACTACTGAGCTACATGTAAAAAAGCTGAAGATCAAATCAGTACAATTAAACCAAATGTTGTGTGGAAGTGGTTCACTCCACACTCTTATTGCACTTATTTGTCTTCATACATTTCAGGTTGTTCAGACATTTTAAAGTTTGTAAACATTTTCTCCATGGAATCACATCTTTTCCACCTCTGACACACGGACAAAAGTTACTTTTTGTCCTTAATCCGTCTATCATTGGTTCTTTGGTTTTTCAACTGCCAATCAAAAACAAAAAAATATATTTTCTTTTTCATTTTCTTTAATCCAACATGAAAAACCAATATATTCCTGTTTTTTCATATTTTGATTTTATGCTCAGATCAAAAATACCAAATGGAAAGATGGTCATTTATGTGACCTGGACGTTCTGCAGCAGTTCAGCTAGATATTTAATTTATCAATAATATTTGTTATTAATCATGCTTTGGTGCCAACACTGGCAGCAACCACAGAGTGTTTTAGGGTTAAAGGTCAGGCCACAGTTAGGAAAGCAGGGACAGAATGTTGGCTTTTGGAATGAATGAAGGTTATTTGACAGCTGTTAGCTTAGCTTTAGCTAGCTAACAGCTTATAGTTGACACTTGGATGAAATAGTGACAGTTTTAACAGTTTATTCTACGTCCTTCTAGAATGTCGTAACAGCTCCCATTCACTGTGAACGGATGTTCCAGTGGTCAGTGGGCGGAATATTTTGATAACCGCCTGCTGCCCCATTAACACCCGCTGCCAATGGCAACCAGTTTTGTCACTACAGATTCACGGTACCGTATCACTCCGCAGGTGATTCGGCTACTTTGGAGGTAAATATTGGTGCAGTTTAAGATCAACAAATGTGGCTAGACAGCAGCACAACACAGTGGCCTACAGTGACAGTCCAGTGTTACTAAGGAACAACAATAACGTTCTAACTGGACTACTTTTTCTCCACAGATGTCATCGTCTATATGAATGAATTCCTAATCAATTTGATAACCTGCCTGATAAGTCTGCCTTTTAAGCAGTGTATGTATGTATTACCCATGCGTGACTATTGAAACATATTACCCTTTGGGGTGGAACAATACCCCTCCACCTTCCAGGTGTTGTTTTTCCATTAGGAAATATTTTTGTGATAGTCCTGCCTGGGTAATACATGATCCCTTCCTTATTGTCCAGAACCTTTGACTGTCACCGTGTGTTTTTGTACACTAAAGTATGACTGACAAAAAATATCATCTTATTTTTCAAAACTGCTGCGCACAGAACTTCTGGGTCATGTAAATATAAACATAAAAAACTAATTGGATCAAATGTTCTGTTTTTCCATTTCATATATTTGATTTGAGTGTGAAATGGAAAGATGAAAACCCAGGCATATATTAGTTTATGTGTTGGATTAAGAAAACTAAAATACTCCATGTCCTTTTAATTATGTTTTTGATTGAAATTTGAAAAACCAAAGAACCAATGATCCACAGATTGCCCTTGTTTCTGGACATATTGTGTTGTTATTGGACTGGTTCTGATCCACTACTGGTCTGGATGTGGGACCTGAACTAAACTGCCCAGTGACGCTTCTGTCCGTTTCTGAACTTATTTTACCGTCTCATGTGGTTTTGAAAAATGAAAGGCAGCTTCTGCGGACGTACGTCTGTGGTTGTTGGTGACTAAACACAAACAGGACAAGAGTCTGATGACTGATGGGTCCACTGTGGAAGACCGCCCAGGACCAGGCCCACAAAAAAAAAAAAAAAAAAAAAAAAAAAAAAGTCACAAAAACAGTACATAACAAAAGCAACCTCCGGTATAAGTCTGTTACCATGACAACCAGCCTAGGGTCTTAAGGGTCGGTGTGGGTGGTTTAATGTGGGGTTGAGGGAGGAGCTTATGTGTGTGGAGTCTGATGTCACAATAGATTTTTATATTATGGGATGGATCTCACTGCATTGGTTTGTTTGGCCTCAACACTTGACTTTGCTTCCACAACATTATTTCTCTCCACTTTAGTTGTTTTTTTTTTTTAGGGTTAGGGTTAGACAGACTAGTCATTGACTTCTTATGTCATGATTTAACTTCACTTAGTGCGCCTTACATATGAAAAACCATAAAAATTTAACTATTCTGTGATGGTGCATCTTATAGTGTGGAAAATACGGTAAATACTGGACCCTCTGGTGGGCCAAAAATGTATTCATACACTAAAACAAAGAAAGATTTAGATGAATAGATTATGAAGATGTTATTTGATTTAAATCCCAATGGTGTGAATGTGGAACCTGAATTTAACAACATTTATTGTTAATATCTTCAGTGTCATTTTTAGATTTTGTAAATACTGAACCAAAAATTTTACTTATACACTAGAACACAGAACAATTTAAATTAATAGATTATTAATTAACATGTAGTTATTTTTTATGTTTGAGTTAAATGTGGAACCTGAACTAAACTCTAACCTGTGCTTTAAAAGGGGTTTTGTTGTGTCTCCCTCCTGCAGTGAATTGTGGGTAAAACTAGCCTTCCAATCCCTATTAATTCTGTCTACATCAGGGGTGTCAAACATACGGCCCGGGGGCCAAATGCAGCCTGTGGGATGAAGATCAGAATAATCTAATATTAAATGACTCCATAGTTTCTTCTCAGTTTTGTCTTTAACTGATGACAACTTCACATTTTTTTCATTGTTTTACTTAAAATATATGAAATATTGAAACTCCTGACATTTACAAACCATCCTGTAGCAAAATTAAATGTCTAAAGAAAATTAGTTTTCCGTTTCTGTCACTAAGTTTAGTGTCTTTGTAGAATTGATCCATAAAAAAACACATGGACTAATGATAAACTGAAGCAAAACATTGTTCATTTTTCTTGACAAATTTCAGATTTTCCACATCTTTTTTGTTTGAATAGTTTACAAAATTATTTTCATTGTTTAATGAGTTTTTATTTTGTCCTAAAACACAGAGAGAACATTTAGAGTGATGATATTTATAGCTTATTATGCAATTATTTTAATGACTAATGATAAACTGAGGCAGAATATTGTTAAAATATTTTCCTTACTTCTACACTAAAACATAGAGTGATTTAGATTCATAGATTCTTATGTTAGTTCTTTTATGTTATTTGACTTAAATCCCATTGGTGTGAATGTGGTACCTGAACTAAACACTTCTCTGCTTCTACCAGCTGTGTTAATTATGTTTTACTGTGTCTCCTTGCAGTGGATTGTGGGTAAACTAACTAGCCTCCCAACCCCTATTAAATTACACCTGGGCCAACCCTTGAGCTGAGAACTACACCTCCACTTCTGCTGCTGGTGGAAGGGTTGGCTTCCTCAAGTCAAAAAACAAAAACAGGAGCTAGCAGTTAGGTACAAACCTCATAAAGTGAGGTAGTTAGACCATCGGCGGTTCTTAAGGAACTCTTTTCCTGGAATGGTGGAGCTTCAGCGGCGGTGGATGGCACCTCAACGCTGCATGTCGCTCCTCTCCTATAATCAGAGACCATCTCTTCTAGTCCAGATGTCATTCAACAACCAAAACAAAAATGCTACGACTTTTCCAGAAGATGTCCACCACTCATTCTTACTTGGTCAGCCTTGTATGGCAGGTCTGTCTGGGGTGGGTGAGGCTTTTACTTTTACACTTTAGAGAAAAAAAAAAAAAAAACTACCAAAAAATAAATAAAAAATTAAAAATCGCTCTTCTGATTATCTTCAACGTGGCAGTTTCAGGAGATGTGGAATACCATTGGATCACTGAGTCAGGTGACCTTACCATTCCATCCACTGGTTGGCCTGGCCTGCAGTGTCAACGCCAAACACTGGTCAGTCTTCATAGCGACACGTCAGGACCGGCCTCGACCCCTTTTCCCTGCTAGTCAGGTAACAAAAGGAAGCAATTAGAGAATGGAAAACAGGATCAGATTACATCTACACACACAGCTACTGTTTTAAGCTCACACACTCTCACACACACACTCTGAAACTGTAGAGGAAGAACTGTGTCACATGTCAAAATGAATCGCCCTGGGCTGTAACATGCACATGTCAATAATAATAATGCCTTTAAGGAGGACGGGAACAGCAGCAGGGGGGGGGGGCTCACATCATTTACGGCACAGCAGGTGAAATGGGGACAAAAGGAAGGGGGGGGGGGGGAGCAGGGCATGGGGTATGGAACCATTTTTGGGATAAAATTAAGCGTATTGACAGTAAAGTAATTCTGCATATTCATGTGTCTGTGGTTATAGTGAAACTAAATATAAAACTGTAAAATGAGTCCATTTGTTCTGATAATGTGTTGTGTGTTTGATATTTATCTGAATATAAATGGAAAAGTTCTGTGAACACACAATTTGGAGAAAAACCTGAAAATTAGGAGGGAAAAAAGGTCAGAATTGAAAGAAATAAAACTGAATTCAGAGGAAAATAAGTGAGAATTTGGAGAAATCAATCACAATTCTAAGATAAAAGACAGAATTTGCAGATTAGTCAGAATTATGTGAAAAAAAACATCAAATTTGGAGAAAAAAAACTGAAAATTAGGAGGAAAAAAAGATCAGA
>CM035805.1:1677761-1710261 GCA_020466265.1 Siphamia tubifer
TAAAATTCAAATGTTTGAAGTGCACCGTAGTCCAGAAAATACAGTCATTTCCTGCCAATACTTTTAGTTAATCTAAAAATGGCTCCATAATAGAGGGGGGTTAGGAGCAGCCGCTAACATCTATTAGAGCAAAGTGAACAGAACAGTCCAAGCGGTTCATGCATGGCAGTTATCTCCCACAGTAGCACAATATCAAACCAAGAAGACATGCAGATTAGTATCCAGGCCTTCAACAGCTAAAGTAGATCCTTCTGGGACTAGGAAAAGCTTGACTTTCAGATTAAAATCAAATTGTGCTTTTATTTTCCCCAAGAGTAAAGAACCAAAGGGACTTGTATGACAGACTGAAAGGGGCGGGGCTTACTCTTGATGCTGCATCGACAGTGAATTTAGGACACCAATTTGTGACACATTAATGTTTTGGGACATGAGGAACTGATAAGGATGGATTATGTGACTGCACATACAGAGCACTTGAAAGATGCCAACTATAGAAGTAGGTGATTTTGAATTTGATGGCATGCAGAGGTGACACTGTAGCATGTGGCCAACACTGGCAAACCTTTAATCCATTTTCTTCACCAAGGAGCCTTAAATTTGAAGGCAATTTGAAGAGAGAATTTGCCCAAACATGAATTTGCAACACAATTTGAAGTTTTGTACACGTGTGCGTGTATGTTTATTAAAGCAGACAAACAGCAAAGAATACAAGCCAAAATGTAATAAAGCCAAAAAATAGGACTACGATAGCCCCTGGTTTTTTTTCTTCTTTTCAATAACAAGACACGCATTTACTTTGTGACAATACAAATTGTATTTCCTTTGTTTTAAATACAGGTTTAGGAGAGACATATGCTTTGTTGCTGTTAGCTACTTAAAACATGGAAACCAGAATGTCTAAAAACATACATAAAGCTATAGCCAAATAGACAGCTCCAGCACAGAATTGCATCTAAAAATTTTTTTCAAACTTTATGGAAAATCTTTTTGTTCTTTTTTTGTTTAAACGACCATCTTTAAAAATAAAAACAAAAAAGAAAAAAAAAAAACAGTTCGCCAGAAACAGGTAGGTAGGAGTGTGACTATTGTTTGAGTCCAAGCGGATTATTAAAATATGTACAAAAAGATATCTTGCCAGATGTCACCAATTGAGGAAAAAAGGCAGGCAACCGTATGGGATAGAGGGCCAATCAGATCAAAGACAAAAACAAAAATAAAAAACAACACGTATATAGATTTTTTTTTTCCCTCTTTCTCAATCAGACCCTACTGGTTTACTTCCACTGTTGCCCAAAAGAATCCTGATAAAATTCCTGGTTGTCAGATTTGTAACCGGAATAGTTACCAGAATGATCACCACCATGGAGCGGTTGCTGAGCAATGGGTTGAGAGCCCCAGTTCTGATTATTGGTCTGGCGACGCTTGGAATCTGGCTGGTTGTACCCGTCAGCTTTGCGCTTTCCTCCTACATTTCCACGCGCGGCCACCCCGCGCACCACGTACCCCTCCTCGCCCTCTCGGCTGCACGCCTCCTCTTGCGCCCCGCCCCGCCACGACCTGGTCCGGGCCCGCCACGCTGGGAGAAGCCGGCCCTGCCCCTGGGAGCCCCGGCGCCGCCGCGTCCTCTGGCCGGGGAGGCTCCGCCCCGGACGCCCCTGCTGCCGCCGCTGCCCGCGCCCTCGGCTGGGCGACTGGTAGTCATCGTACCCGTAGTAGGGGTCGTCGTAGCCACCGCGGTAGTTGTGATAGTCGTAGCCGTAGTAGTCGTAGTACTCGTCGTAGCCGTAGTAGTCAGGGGGGTAGGCGTAGCCGCCCCGGTTACCGCCTCTGCCCCGCCCACGGACGGGAGGAGGCATGTGAGGAGGAGGAGGGTAGTAGTAATAATCATCATACCTGTGGAACACAAACATGTTTAACATTCAAACCTGTGGAAATGACACCAGCACTGTCATTATTCATCCTTTCCTTTAATGACGCACAATTTATTAGTTTATCACCGTAAGGTAGGGGTGTCAAACATGAGGCCCTAGGGCCAAATGCAGCCCGCCAATGGTTTGAGGTTGTGGCTCCCACTCTGTGGAACTCTCTCCCACTAAATTTCAGATCTGTAGACATTGTTGACACTACAGACCATGTTTTTGTTTGACTTGTTTTTAATCGTTGTAGGTTTGTCTGTTTTTATGTTGTTGCCTCCAATTCCTTATGGAAAGCACATTGTAACTTGTATGTTAAGGTGCTATAGAAACAAAGTTTATTAGTCCAATGTGGCCTGTGGGATGAAGATCATAAGAACCCTTTAAATATTACATTTTCTTCCCTTTTTACTTTGCCTATAAATAATGACAACTTAACATTTTCATTAGTGTTTTACTGAAAAAAAATTGATGAAACTATTGACATTTCCAAACTATTGTGTAACAATAAAATTATTTTCTGCTTCTGTTACTAAGAGTTTAGTGTCTTTGTAGAAGTGATCCATAATAAAACACACGACTGACCTGATCTACGGAGTAACTCACAATTCAAGGATTTATGTTTGGATATTTTTACGAGTGATTAAGTAAGTATTGTTTCATTTACAACAAAAAAATACATAAAACTGCAGTTTTACCGTTTAGTTTCTTTTTTTTTTATACTTTTACTTCAGTACTTCTACTTTGTTCACACCAGTAGTTGTACTTCAGTACAGGATGTGAGTACTTTGACCTCCTCTGGAATCATTCCAGTTTGTCACCTGCCTTCCTCATGTCATGTCTTATCTTCTTTATTATTCATTTAAACTTTTTGTCCCAGTGTGTGGAACAGGTTAGGTCTTTTCCAGAGATGATTTCAAGTAGAGGTCAAGTGTGTGTGTTTCTTACATTTGGGTTTTGGCCGCCTGTCTCTGTGCCTTGCGTTCCTTCCTCTTTTGGTCTGGTGGTTTTGCAAACACAATCTCAATGGCCTCTCCCTCCAGATCCTTTCCATTCATTTCTTCCAAGGCCTGACAAACAACACACCAACTGTTAATGAGCGCCCTGCAGCCGCTCATTCACATCAACTACAACATTAAACTAATCAAACATTATGACCAAAACTCAAACAACACTCTTATAGGGTCGTCAAAGCTGTCTTTTTGGGTTTGGTTTGGTTTGGCAGTGCTTCCAACTTTTACAAGTGATCAGCAGATATGCATTTTTTTCTTTTTTTTGGGTGGGGGGGTGGATACAAAATTTATTTATTTATATTTCCCACATACAGTTAAATTAATAAATATGACCAAATGATGAATAAATAAATATGACCAAATGTTAAATAAATAAATATGACCAAATGTTAAATAAATAAATATGACCAAATGTTAAATAAATAAATATGACCAAATGTTAAATAAATAAATATGACCAAATGTTAAATAAATAAATATGACCAAATGTTAAATAAATAAATATGACCAAATGTTAAATAAATAAATATGACCAAATGTTAAATAAATAAATATGACCAAATGTTAAATAAATAAATATGACCAAATGTACACCATCTGTTTTGTTTTCTTCTTTTTCCTCTCTCTGGTTTCTTGTTTTCTGTTCTTTTTTGTAACTTCTGTTTTTCCATTTTTCCTTCCCTTCCTGTTAGTAGTTTTCATATCCTTCAGGATTTCACGATGTTGCGATTTGCAACTTCAACTCAAATTCACTCACTCCCCCTGAATTCAGTGAGATGGTGCAATTTGAACCAATCACTGCCACTTTCCTGCAAAATGTGACCAATCATTTGTGACGTCTTGAGCTGCTCCTGCTTTTTCGTGTTTACCTTATAGTACCCTAACTCTTACCCCATGATGCACTAGTACCATTTTTAAATGATGCACTACCCTTCCAAATGCACTTTTTGGTACTACCGTAATTTCCGGACTATAGAGCGCACCTGATTATTAGGCGCACCCACCTCATTCTAAGAGGAAAACCGATTTTGTACATACACAAGCCGCACCTGTATATAAGCCGCATGTGCCCACATTAAAACATGTAACACAAACACAAAATTAACCCAAACCCGACTTCAAGTCCCGCGAATGAAACTAAATGTCCTTCATTAAAGTCCACAGTCCAAAAATCACAGCCGGTAAAATGAAGGGAAAATGATATTTAAGGTTTGATGCAGACCTGCAGAGTCCGGGTCCCGTTGAAAGTAATCCAAGGAAAAAAAAGTGTATATTTCCAAAGGTAAGGGAGGGAAAAATATATATCCACTATTGTCCGCCGCGTCCACAAACAGGTGGCTGGTCGCCGCCTCGCCTCATCTATGGCAGAGTCAGCGATAACTTTAATCTTTGGCAGAGAGTTCAGGTCAAACTCCTTCGTGCCAACATGCAAAAATAATCCACAGGGTCTGGCCGCGGGTTTTTCTTTAAGCAACTTTTTACCCCCTCTTCACCTTTTTTTTGTCTGTCCCTCACCTTTACCGCTCCCACTTAAACCCGTCACCCCGCGTTTGTTCCGCCCCTCCTTTTTCATTCAGTCTTCCTCGACGCATATATTCCACCGGTCTAAATCTGACCTTTTCTACTCGAGCGCCGCTGGCGGCTGTTAGAAAAATTACATAAATTGGCCGCATCACTGAATAAGCCGCAGGGTTGAAAGTTTGGGAAAAAAGTAGCGGCTTATAGTCCGGAATTTACGGTACTTTTTTTGTTGTACTTTTGTCATAATGGTTCATTTTCCCTCTGGGTCAAAGGTAGTTTTCAGGACCATTTCACAATGACTTAATTTTCCAGTAAGTAAATATTTGAAATATTTAATTTTAATTACAAAAAGGGAAAATCCAAACCATTTATTGCAACTTTCACTTCCTCCTGCAACAAAAGCCAAAAAACCCTGCAACTTTCATTGCAATTTTTCAGAAAATCTCATGTAACAGACATTTTAGGACGAAACAATCTGAAAAAAGGCCTGAGGGACTGTGTTATGTAGTTCAAGGCTATCAGTGGTCTAGCCCCGCCCTACCTATGGTCTAGCCCCGCCCTACCTATGGTCTAGCCCCGCCCTACCTATGGTCTAGCCTGCTCATGTATAATTTGTCTTCCTGAACTCTCTGGCAGCAGCACATGCACCGTGCCGGCCACGCCCCCTTCCCCTCCATATATGGCACAGCTGCTCTGTGTCTGCAGCCAGACACAGAGCAGCTGCTTTGACTGAAACTTTAATGAAAATGCCATATTATGAGTACAATTTGTCTATTTTTATAAACGGGAAGGGTAACGTGTGGTGGATTGGGACGAAAACCACGTGTAAAGCCGAGGTCCCGATCCAATGCTGCTTGCAGCTTTTATTATCTCATTTTGGAAAGCACCTTGTGCACCTTTTTGGTGTTGGAAGGTGCTATTCAATTAAATGTAATTATTTTTTCCCCAGACAGTGTAAACACTTACATGTCCATATATGTCAAATAAAAAAAAAGTATTGTATAAAAGATAAGAGATAGAGAATATTATCAGAGCACTTAAAAACAATACAACTGCTGCACATACAAGCTCTTGTACCAGTTTAACCTTGTTTTAGATCCAATATATACATGTGAATTGATTTTTCTCAGTGTTGACAAATGATTCAATTCTGTTTTTAAAGCCAAAACAGTTTTTTCTTGAGCATAATATTGAAACTACATATATTGTTAGAGACGAATGCAGCACCAACACTAGACCTGCCATTAACACCAAAGAACAAACCAAATGCAATATTATATGACGCATTAACACATTTGAAAAAGGTTTTTTTAAATTTGACCCAGAAAGAACAAATGTAAATATTACTACAATATGATAGGAAGTTTCCTTTTGACTCAACTACACAAATGACATTTCCTACATAAAACATTACTTCATGCGTACAAGGAAGGTTCTGTAAATATATGTTCTGCCCTATATAAACACAGTTTGATGGAGTAGTTATGGCATTTATTGTTTGTCAGTTTCTGTGATGTTCGTAAACATTGCTGAACCACTGAAACTTGATCTGAAGAAAATCATGAATTAAATCAAAATAGCCACTAAGAAAATAAATTTAAAAACTAAAAATTCTAGTTTTTTTCTTAAAATTGTTCAGGCCTACGTCATAGTAACAGTTCATTAAACATCCCAAACATAACCAGAGTCGTGTTGGTGGAACGTCAGTGCTGGTCCCAGCAGGTTCAGTGGCTCATGTTTTATAGACAACGGTGACAAACGCGTACCTTCACTGCACCGTCTCTCTCTTCAAAGTGAATGAAAGCGTAGTCTTTCAACTTCTTCACTCGTTCCAGTTTCCCGAACTCACTGAACGCCTTCTCCAGGATTTCCTCTGTGACACCATTGGCAAGATTTCGCACAAATAAAACCTTGACCTGCAACACAGACACCAAGTCATGTTTCCTCCCATTTATGTGACCCGCCACCACCAAACCAGGCATAAGTGGCGCTGAGCCGTTCAGAGCTACAGCCAAATTTAGGCTGGAAGGTGATTTGTTATTAGTGTTTACACCTTATCAAAAAACGGTACCTTAACACCTCTATGTTCACTTCCTGTGGTCATTACATTGAAATCCAATCAATAAAGGTGTTTATTGAGTCAATTATTTAAGCGGTGACAAAAGTTCAGGTATTGCTGAGCAAAGACAAAGACGACTTCCACCTCTTTTCGCCGAACAAAACGATCTCCGTTCCGTGGGTAAACACCCAAGTGTTTGGTACGAGGTAAAAGCTTATATTGAATGTTCTGTCCAATGGTGTAAGCCAAATGATTATAATACGTCACACTTCTGTCCTATTATTATAATATATAAAACTTCTGTGACATGTCCATCAGAGTGTCCTTTAACATCTGTCAACAATTTGTGTCAATCGGATACAAATTATTATGCGTTGCTAAGGACTTCCTACCCCAAAACAGTCCAAAACTTTAACGGACAATATCTAAAAATATGCAAATTGTAAAATATGTCCAGATGTGGATATTAAAATTTTGTATGAAATTTGTGAAAAATCAACAGAAATTTATATTTTAAATGTAATTT
The DNA here is from genome assembly GCA_020466265.1 of Siphamia tubifer. Taxonomy (NCBI): domain Eukaryota; kingdom Metazoa; phylum Chordata; class Actinopteri; order Kurtiformes; family Apogonidae; genus Siphamia; species Siphamia tubifer. The sequence goes on from CM035805.1 coordinate 1,684,794, forward strand.
ATTGGTGTCAGTGGGTAAAGGTATCTTCACTGACTGAACATTAAGCCATTCAAATTAACCAGACATGTGGGTCATTTTCATTCCATTGTATTTGTTTTAATTGTTTGTTGGCAGACGTTTGGTGAAATATCGATTCAAAGGTGATTGAATTTGACCACTGTTCATGATCTTCCTAAAATGCGCAAGGTGTACGTCTTCAAAGTGGGCGATAGCACAACTCGTCAATATTTTTCGGTCAATATATGTCCCCCCCCCCCCCCCCCCCCCCGAAAAAAATTAAAATCAAGGTTTTTCATCATTTGGATTATTTGTTCGCTGGTCTTTTGTAAATTGAGGTACCACTGTAATTGTTTATGGGTATAAACAATTGATTGTCAAAAAGAATTGGCTTGATTAAATTACATTAACTGTGGGTTAATTGTCCTTTTCCACAGCAGTGTTTGTGTAGGTTCTCAGGAAAATTGCCACTTAGCAACTAATCATTAATCGATCAATAAGGTCAACCAACTAATGATTGATGGCTTAGTCAATAATTAATATCTATAGTTTTAATTAATCTAACATTATTTCATGTATGTCTATGTAGTGAGTGGTGTTAACTTGTTCTCTCATGTTGCAGAGATGATTCATCTAAAAATGTACATTTGACTTCTGGCTCAGGTGACATTTCTCTGCCTTAAGTGTCTTTAAGTGCTCATGTTTACCTTGGCCATGACCTCTGGGTCAGGGTCTTCGATGGGATCCGCCCACTCCACCGTCACAGTGACGTTGCTCCAAACTTTCACTTTGCCGCTCATTAGCCGGCGTCGGGCCTGAGCTGCTGTTTTATGGTCTTCATACTCGAGGAAGCAGAAACCCCTGTTCTTCTTTTTGTCATCTGGTTGATGGTAGAGTATGACGTCACTGAGACCCTCTGGAATGACACAACAGCTGTCAAATGATGCCCTTGAGGAAAGCACAATATCAACACAGTGTTTTCCTGCAGAAAACTGCTTAGTCAAGGTATTGAGTCGTCGTCGTTGGTGGGGGTGCATAGCGTCCAGGGATGGTTGGGGAGTCAGAGCAATAACAAAGCTGATGGAGATTGAGGACGACGGCCCGATTCTGAAGTGTCACAATTTAATGTCAGCAATGCCGCCTAATGCCCTATTCACATGGAATCAGTTTTACCTATGGACCACTGGAAATTCACAATAATTAACCACAATGTCTCACTTCTTAAAGTCTACTGATACTGCGAAGCCAAGTCGTCTGCGACGTGCTACAGATAAGTCAGAGACTCTAACTTTATGGGGCGGCTATGGCTCAGATGGTAGATGGTAATTAGGATTAGCATCATTTAAAGGGCCAGTGGTAGGACTATCCAGTGGTAGGACTATCCAGTGGTAGGACTATCCAGTGGTAGGACTATCCAGTGGTAGGACTATCCAGTTTTAGGACTATCCCATGTACTTTCTACCAGATGAGCTAAAACAACTCCAAGAAGAATTCCAAAAACAATCTTCAACTGGATGCCTTGTGTGGCAGCATGTGGTTAAAGGCAGATATGGTCAGGCCACGCCCAGAGGAATATTTCTAACTATCTGCAGTTGTCTCTATAGATTCAGTCAGTCCAGAGGGAAAGCCTCTACTAAGAACTGGAGATTGTTTTCATCTGCACTTATTTCAAAGGCCAAGAGCAAATTCACAGACTGCACCCCTATCAACGACATTTTCCCCCTTTATTCTTATGGATACTTTTTTTTGTTTTGTTTTCATACTACCTTATTAATGTACTGAAACCAAACAGGGTGTTGTGAATTTACAGCATATCTGCTCATGTCTGGAATTCTGGTGAATTACAGACTTATTTGTCCCATTATGAATGTGCCACACAATAACAGAGGTACAAGGATAACTGCGAATCTCCAGTGGTCCACAGATAATACTTACCCCGTGCAAATAGGGCACTAGTGTCTGAGATTGACAATGCACGACTGCTAATTTTTTTCTTCTCAGAGAAGGTGGGCACCTTAATCCCCTAGCTAAGGTGCCCACCTGCGCTGCAGGAAACACTGTCGCCCAATATGGAAACTACAGCGGCAAAACATTGTGAAACTATTCTAAAAATGGATTCTTTTTTATTAATGTTGTTCTTTCACTCATTTACCTGTGACTTTAGTGAACTCTTCAACAATCTGCTCCTTTGTTTTACTCTTGGGAATGGAGCCAACAAATAGCCTGTTGTTGGCGACTGATATACACACTCCAATGTGCTTTCCAGGGCGAATCTCATGATTATTACACTTAAGGGGGAAAAAAAAACCCAAAAACTTAATGTTGTGACAAAGATAATAAAACATCAAATACAGAAACACAACTTGAACAAAGGTTTCATATTAAAATGAGTGGTCCTGCTGAAGAAAAGGATTAGTTATAGTAACTTTACAACTGGTTTATTCATTTTACCATCCTCACATAAGGACACCAGCTTATCGCAGGAGTAAACCACAGTTTTCCTGATTGTTGTATGGCACTGTTCAGTCCTCAGCAGAGTTTCATTTCATTAATATGCAGTTTATTTTTTGGCTTTGAACTTGTGTTCAACGCCAACACCTCAACTTTTTCATATTCATTTTCTTCAGCTTCTCTTATAATACGGCCACCAGTTACTTATTCTACACAAACTAATTTGCTTTCGGGGGTCTCATTTGATCTCCAGTGGGTCAGACCAGTAAAATATTAGCAGAATAACCTATAAATCATGACAATTCCAAATTTTGGCTTTGTTTTAGTGTAAAAACCTCCCCATTAAATCATGAAAATACTTACCGGTATCTTTATAAACAATCTGAATGACAAATATGTGAATAACCTGAAGAAAAAAAAAACATTTCTCAAGAAAAATAAGTACAATTTTGACTAAATATTATGCTTCAACTTATCATTTATGTGCATAATGAGTCAGATCTACAAAAATAGTAAACAATTAGTAATAGAAGCAGAAAATGTTTCAAATTGTGCTTAATTTTCTTTATCCATTTCAGGTTTTTTCATATTTGTTCAGGTTTTTCCACATTTCATCGTTACAGGATAGTTTATAAATGTAAATATTTTCATACTTTAATAATATTGATTTCCACTAAAACAAAGAGAAATTTAAAGTTGTCATTTATTCATCTATGTGATTTGTTCCACATCAAAATAAGACAAATACATTTTTTGTAAGTTATTGATATTTGACAAAAGATCATATTGGTCTGTACGTGGAAACTGGAACTAAAATTTGTTCCACAGCCTTAACTGGAAAATTTGCACCAAGTAAATTCACCCCACAGAATGCATTCCAACCTTTGGTGGGCCGCATGTTTCAGACCCATGTTGTAGATTCTTAACAGTAGATTCTCGGGCGGCTGTGGTTCAGTTGGTACAGTGGGTCGCCCAATGACCGAGAGGTTGGCGGTTCATGTCCCAGCTCGAAGTGTCCTTGGGCAAGACACTGAACCCTGACTTAGGCCCCCAGTAGGACTGACCTTTGACCTTAGAAACCTACTGGTGTATGAGTGTGTGTGAATGTGAGGCTAATGTAAAGCGCTTTGAGCACCATGAAGGTGGAAAAGAACTATATAAGCACAGTCCATTTAACATGACAGCCTTTGTGTTCCTTTGTCCGTTTTTCTGTTTATGCTAACTCACCAACTTGACTGCCTCCTGGGCTGCTTCTTTAGTACAGAATGTAACAAAGGCGTAGCCCCTGTTCAGGCCACTCAGAGGGTCCATCATCAGCCTTAGGTCCCAGATAGGTCCAGCCTTCTCAAAGAGAGGAACCAGCTCATCTTCAAACAAGTCACGAGGAATCTTCCCAACAAAGATCTACAAGGGGGGAGGAGGGAAATGCTGCCCTTTACATACCTGACCCAATATATATGGAACCACAAACACATGCTAACAAAAAACACACAACAGAAAACACCAGCCAAGCTGAAATATACAGCTGTACCTCAACTTACCAAATTAATCCCTTCCAGAAGTGTTTTCGTATCCTCAATTTTTTGTAAATACAGTCGCATTTCACATGTAAAAGGCCTGATTGGTTCTGAGGCCCCCAATACTTCCCCCTAAAATGAGTAGTTGCCAAACTTTTTTTTAGTGATGTACCCCCTTAAACCTATTTTTAGTCCAGTACCCCCTGACATGGGCAAAACATTTTCAGAAGAAAAAGTAAGTACAGTGCTGTAAAAACACTGTCTGATTTATTAAATCCAAACATATCAGTTTTTATCGGATAATTTTGACTTCACTAAATGTGCATGATAGTGAGGAAAATATGGTGCTTATTTTTAAGACTTTTGAGAAAAGCTTCACGTACCCCCTGCGGTACCTCCACGTACCCTATTTGATAACCACTGCTCTAATCCCCTTAAAAATGATAAAAGTATAGACATTTAGTATAAACATGTGTTTTCACTTTTATAAACATTATATTGACTGAACATTAAATCATTCAAATGAACCATACCATTGTTTGTTATAATTGTCACTTTCACCTTCAGCAGTGTTTGTTGGCGTACGTTTGGTAAAATATTGATCCAAAGACGATTGACTTCCACCACTTCTCATAATCTTCCTAAAATGCACAAGGCGTACGTTGTCACAGTGGGCAATAGGAATTGGTAAAGTTGTTGAAACGTGTCCAGCATGTCTTGTTGGTGCTGACGGAATGATGACCGAGATAAAAAATAAAATAAAAATCTCAATTGTGAGATAAAAGGCAAATTTTTTAATCATCCCGTTTTACTTCTATTGATAATACAGACGCTTCTTTTCATTCACACCAGGAATCACTTTCTTTGGGCTCATAATGAATAATCAATACATACTGTAATAAACTTTAAATGAACACACTGGGGAACACTCAACAGTAACTCTGTCCTTTACGTCTGTTACAACTCTGTGATGAATGAGTCTCAAAGGTAGGCAAAAGCATCATGGGTAGCTCCCTCCCTCCACTTGGCTTATTTGTTTGCTGGATCTGTGGTCAGTTGAGGTAGGACTGTACTTGTATGAAACATTATTTAAAATCTTAGAATTAATGAATCAAGGAATGTAAGGCTCTCATTTTTTTTTTTTGGCGATTCAGACAACCCAACATCCTCCCAGTTATCTGACTTTCATGATCATGTAAACAGGCTGAGTGGTTTTTAACTTCTTTATCCAAATGAAAGGATTTTCCAGGTCCACACCCTTCCACAACGTACCTCTGTTCCAACTGTGGGTTGGGCACCGGAGTACACAGACTCAGGTGGGGGGCCACCATACTTTCGCTGGCCTGTTGTTACATCGAGGGTATAGTCAGTTCTGTCCAGGAGTTCTTTAATTTTAGTCTCATCTGGTCCTTTAGTGGAATCTGAAACTTTAGTCCCTTGTTTCTCCCTCTGTCTGTAAGTCTTCATTACACCACAGAGAAAGGCACTTTTGTTCTGAAAGAGACAGAATTTACAATTAAAATGGACAAAAGCCCTACTGTAATCTACTTCATAATATGTAGTACAGTGAAAACGTACTTGCACATGTGATAAATCGCTCTCTTTAAATTGGACCAGCACTTGCAGGGCCCCTTCTTCATTAAATTCTTTCAAAGCTTCGATGGCCCGTTCGTCCAGATCGCTATGTGCTACTAGGCCTGAAAAATACAAACAAAATATATTAAGTACATGTTAAAAATAAGTAGAGACCCGTTTATACTGCATGAAAAGTACAAGGTGATTTTCAAAGCTGTTGCATAACAAGCACCTCAGCAGGAGCCAATGTATACTGATTATATATATCTATATATATTTTTAGGGGTGTGACTCTTTCACTCACAACGATCCAATCCGAATCTGGATTCACAGACCATGATGCGATTCATAAACAATAGTCAACGATTCGCTTTGATTCAGTACGATTTGTTGCAATTCAGTTCAGTTTGATTCAATACAAATTGACAATTTAACCGCAAAGACTTATTTTATTTTATGTTACTGAGAACAAATATAAAATATCATTTCAAAACCATATCCTTTTGTTTATTTAGTGTCACAGAGACAATAGAACAGGAACTACTTAACATAAATTTACACAATGTAAACTGAAATCTTTATAATATACTGTAGTCTACCTGTAGATAAGCAATATTAGTGAAATGTAAAACTGATAATCTAGTTTTACTAATTTAACAGGTTTGCAAAACTCTGCTCATTTTTAAAATTCAAAAACTTACTTTCCCTCAAGAAAGACAAAATAAAAGATGAAAATGTCAAAGATTAATGATTTCTGCAAATGTGAGAATACATTGAGCATAACACTGAGGTTAAAAAGAATTTTTTGTTTTACTCTTGAGGAAAATCAACTCATCAACATAATCATGTCTAAAAACACTAATGTCACTGAAACTATATTCACTGACAATAAAAACTCTTTCTGATGCTGGTATCTGGTTGACAGAGGTATTTTTAAAGACGTGACAGTAGGAGACTCACAATGTTCATGGTAGGTTCATGTCCACTGTGAGAGATAAACTAAAAAGAAAAATCCAGAAATCACAATGTATGATTTTTTAACTATTTATTTGTGTGATCCAGCTGTAAATAAGTATTTGAACAGCTGTGTATCATCTAGAATTGTGACCCTAAACACCTGTTAGTCCACCCATTAGAAGTCCACCTGCACTCATGTATCATCCTGAACCACATGAACCTGTTTGAGGTGGTTAGCTGCATAAAGACACCTGTCCACCCCATACCATCAGTAAGACACCTGTCCACCCCATACCATCAGTAAGACACCTGTCCACCCCATACCATCAGTAAGACACCTGTCCACCCCATACCATCAGTAAGACTTTAACTTGTAACATGGTGAAGACCAAAGAGCAAAGACACCACAGACTAAACTGTCCACCTCCACAAAGATGCAAAGGCCTACGGAGACACTGCCAAACAGCTTGGTGAAAAAAGTTCCACTGTTGGAACAATCATTAGAAAATGGAAGAAGCTAAACATGACACTCAATCTCAATCAGAGTGGAACCCCATGCTAGAGACCACCTCGTGGGGTCTCAATGATTCTAAGAAAGGTGAGGAATCAGCCTGGAACTAAAGGACAGGAGTTGGTCAATGACCTGAAAAGAGCTGGGACCAGTGTTTCCATGGTTACTGTAGGTAATACACTAAGACGTCATGATTTGAAATCATTGATGGCACCAAAGGTTCGCCTGCTTAAACCAGCACATGTCAAGGCCCGTCTGAAGTTTAGTCATGGGAGAAGGTTTTGTGGTCAGATGAAACCAAAATAGAACTTTTTGGTCATAATTCCACTAAGTGTGTTTGGAGGAAGAAGAATGAAGAGTACATTGTGAAGAACACCATCCCTACTGTGAAGCATGGGGGTGGTAGCATCATGCTTTGGGGGTGTTTTTCTGCACATGGGACAGGACCAGTGGACTGCATTAAAGACAGGATGACTGGGGACGTGGATTGTGAGATTTTGGGGAATAACCTCCTTCCTTCAGTCAGAGCATTGAAGATGGGTCGTGGTTCCATAAGAAGCATATCAAGGTTCTAGCATGGCCCGGCCAGTCTCCACACCTGAACCCAATCCAAAATCTTTGCAGGGAGCTCAAACTGTGTGTTTGTCAGCGACAGCCCAGAAACCTGACTGATCTAGAGAAGATCAGTGTGGAGGAGTGGGCCAAGACCCCTCCTACAGTGAGTGTAAACCTACAGGAAACCTTTGACTTCTGGAATAACAAACAAAGCTACTGTAGCAAATATTAACATTCATTTTATCAGCTGTTCAAATACTTATTTGCAGCCATGGCACACATATAAATTGTTAAAAAAATCATGCATTGTGATTTCTGGATTTTTCTTTATAGTTTATCTCTCTCACAGTGGACATGCACCTACCATGACAATTTCAGACTCCTCCATGACTTCCAAAATAGCAGGGTGTTCAAATACTTATTTTCTTCACTGTATATATGCAATGCAAGTACGTGCAATATACTTAAGTGCAATATTTTATGTAAATAGTGCAAGTGAACTGCTGAAGGACCATTGTGTGAAGAAGAGGAGGGAAAGAGGAAGGGAAAAAAAAGGTGGGTGAGTGAAAAGGAAAAGAAAAAAAGTGACTCCCTTTGTTGTGTTCTATTTGGACAGTTGTCTTGGGTTCAACTTTTGAGTTGTTTTTCTTTGATCATGTGTGCATTTGTGTCTTGTCTGCCTTGTGCCTTGTTCTGTATTATGACCGAAATAAAAAAAACCTAATATCTAAAATGCTGTATGTTAGTCTGTGTTTTTATTCCTATTTGAAACTTGCAATCTTTTACTTTTTAATCCTATTGCTCTGTGTGTACACACACATATACACATAGTTTTTTTAGAATGACACCTGATGAAGATGGCATGTTTCAATTCCGTTGTGTTTTTGTATAATGACAATAAAGACATTCTATTTTAACGAGCCAAGAAAGTGAAGTTATGACAGAAGTCCATGTGTCCAAGTTTCACTGAAACGTTAACCACTGACAGCACAGTTTATAGTATCAAATTTCAAGACAGCAAATCTTCATATATACAAGCAGAAGAGAAAAGTACAACAAAATGCTGCTCAAATACAAAGTGTGTTTAGGTATGAAACGCAACAGATCATGTATCAAAACAAGTCTTATATAACATTAATCAGAATTAAATAACATCTTCCTGGATCCTCATGCTTCTGCTCAAAAGGGGGGGATCACCTGCGGTAGCCTCACAGGTGCTCCATTGTTTCTCTATGTGCTACCCAACCAGCTGGTTTCAACCTACCTTTCTTAACCCCCCCCATCAAACACAGTATTTGTACTTGGCAGCATAACAGCAAGCACAGATACTACTGATTGGTAGCAACAAAGGAAAGTAGCTATGAGTGCGAGGAGACAAATATAACTGCATGGAGTATTTTATTGATTTTATAATGGAAACAGATCTGTATGCAGGGTCAGAGAGGGTAGAGCTAGTAGTAATGTGAGGACACAGATGCAAAGATGGAAGCCTCTGGGAATAGTAACACAAACTGTTAGATTAACTGGACATTATTGTGGAATACTGATCATCTTGTAGCATAACACGACTTAAATCAAGATCTAGAAGAATAGATAGGCCAGTTAGGCACTTGGCTGTGCAGGAAATTAAGCTTCTTCTCTCATTAACAAAGTAGAGGTGCAACGCAAGGACAAGATTATTTGTAATGCTGTTATGTTGAGGTATATCTTTGCATAGAAATTAGACAGAAGTCCTTGTAACAGAAACCCAAGAAATCAAGTTGGCTACGGAACAAACTCACCTGCTACGTAAAGTTCATCTAGCTTTTCAGCAACTTTTTGAGGTAAACCAGCCTCCAGTAGAGCCTGGAAATGTTCTGAGTGGGTAACCGCCGCTGTAGTGTCCATTGGTTCATCTGTACCGTTCCCGTTTACGTGATCTGTGGCCATATCTTCAGACATCTGTTTAGAACAAGAGTTGGATCAGGCATCATTACATCAAGACACAAATGGGGTGGAAATTATTGCCCAGTCCGTTTGGCGCCATCGTTCAAGCCAGAACACCGTATACTAATCTGAGCGGCTCCAGTCACCGTGAAAACAACAGGGCGGTTGCTTTCGTCTATCCTGCTTTCTTCATCTTTAAGAAGTATAACGGTAATCGATGTTACATTTTACACTGAAATACATTAGAGAACACCCGGTTTAAATGCATTGGTGGTTCACAGGTTCTCTCCACCACGCCTCTGCTGCTTGTGTTAGCTAGCTCGTGCAGATCACAGGCCTCAGCCTCTGCCGCGCGCGTGGATCGCCGAAATGAATGGTATGACCGATGACCAAAAACGTAACTTTATATAAAATTGCACTCAACGCCGGATGTTTATCTAAAACTAGCATTGAGTAGCAATAAGTACCGAGTCTGTGTGACAAACCGTGTTATCAAATCCAACAGTTTTCCAAAATGCCGGCTAGTCGAGTAAATGAGCTTCTAACCATGCTAACGTAAACCGGCCGTGCAGCCCACCCGGCACTGATCTACATCGACGGCTTGCAAACACAATATTTTTACACATTTAAACAGCACAATATCAGTGTACCTACCATGCTAATTTAAACTTGAGTGCACGATGCTGTTTTGTAGCGATGAAGGTACTTCAAATTGAGGAAAATATTCACCCCGTTGCTTTCCTTATTGATTTCTTTACTCCCGGTGAAACAAAATGGCGACAACGTAACGTCGCGAGCTCTGCTTCTCGCCTGTATGCACGGGGTTTCTCAGACTCTGTGCACGGGCTGCTCAGTTTACACGTAGAGTGACGGCAGCGTAATGTTAAACATTCAAGATGTTATCCCAACAACGGGCTCCTCCTGTTTATCTATTAAATCTATTTGTACCATTTGTATAATAAAAGGAAATATTAAGACAAGGCGATTTCCAACAATATTACGGGAATATAATTGACCATTCTCTATAATTTTATGTTGAAAATCAGAATTTCATCGTTAGATAATTTCAGTTATTCTCCCCGCCCAATCCAGAAATATTTTCTGAACCATTTTTGGGCGTTTTCACTGTTATGATGGTACAATAACATGATCCAGTTTGTCAATTAATCTTCTTTCTTTTCGTATTATCCCTCTGTCTCTTTATCTTTATATACTCTACTGTACTTAGTAATTATTTGTATTTACCGAGTAGACGTCTAAGGTAGATATATATTTTTTTACACAGTAAGGCCTTTACTTATTTATTTATTTCATTATTTATGTTATTACCAAGGTGTCAGATACCCACGTTGTTTAGTTAACTATTATTATTTTAAACATTATGCTCATTCTTGTGATTAATTGCGAAATCAACGTTTACAAATAACTATCCCAATGGAACGAAAGGAATACCGGAAATGACGTCAATATTAGATTTTAATTCAATTCTTTATTTCAGACAGTGCAACAACTTACATGTCCATATAAGTAAAATAAAAACAAAAGAGTGAAAAACAAGGGTAAAACATTGTCCATATATGTAGAATAAAAATAAGAGTAAAAACGAGTATTAAAAAGTACTGTATAAAAAAGAACTGTATACAAATACATCACAGAACACAATCAGTCAATTTAAAACAATAAAAGTGCTGCACATACAAACTCTTGTACCAGTAATCCGTGTTTTGCATCCAATATATACATCAGAATAGATTATTTTCTCAATCTGGGCGTTTACAGATTTAAAATCAAACAGTTGATTCTTAAGCACAATATTGAAGCTAGATATATTCATAGAGACAAAAGCAGCACTAACACTACTCCTGAGGTTAACACCAAAGAGCATACGAAATGCATTATTATATGCCATATTTACAGATTTGAGAACGGCTTTCTTAAATTTGACCCAGAGAGAACACATGTAAATATTACTGCAATATTATGATAGGAAGCGTCTCCTTTTGACTGAAGAACTACAGAAACGAAATGTCCTATATAAAACATTAATTCGTGCGTACAAGGAACGTACTTTATATTTCAGGTTGTTTCATGTTCATGCTCATTGTTGTTGATATTCATTTCGAAATCAACGTTACAAAGAACCGTCCTAATGAAGCAAAAGGAATACCGGAAGTAACGTCATCTTTGGGCGGTGCTTTTTAAAAAGCTCTCATTGCTATTGGCTTAGCGCGAAAATTCAAAAGCAAGAGCAAAAGCTCATAACGTTAATGTTAGCGGTGAAGGAGAAGTTATGGACTTTATCTGGATTTTAAATTGAACTACTCCGTTATATCGTTAGTTAAACACTGAGCTTAAATAATTGTTGCAATTTTTGAGGATCTTAACCAAAAGAGCAATGGATATCCAGGCGTATTTACAGTAAGTCAATGTACCCGTAGCGTTAGTTGTTAGCATCACTAGTCTAGTGGTGCTAATACAAACATGAAGGTTAGCTAATGTTTAACATTTGACTTTATTTAAATGTTCGAACATTCATTTACCTTACAGATATTTTGAGAGCACCATCAGATCATACGTCGGAGATGACCCCCTGGATAAGTGGGACAAGTGAGTAACTCTTTTTAGACCGGTATATAATACTAGTTAAAGTTGGCTCGATATTCAACATCCGCTTGAAATGTGGCTTTTAACGTTTCCACATTAAGACCCAAACAAGCATTTTCCCCGAATAACGAGATCCAGACAAGTAATGTGCAACTTGTTAATGTCAATCTAATAAAGTAATTGTAATTATTTATAGGCAAACTTAAAATCTATCAATCGTTCTGTGCTTTAGGGACCGTCTACATATGGTCAAGACATTGTTAGAGGGAGGCACTTTTACATTACATGAGTAGGTGGACTAGTAATTTAACCACAGGTCATCAAAAATTGATTAATTTTGACAGATTGGTAGAAGAGTATATTGAAAAAAACAGAAGCAAGAAAGAACAAAATAAAAATGGCAATAACATGTTCAAAAAGGAGTGAGAAGAAGTCAAACCCTATCTAATCCACCCTGTCTCCTGTGCTAGTTTTTATACACTCCCTTATCCAAGTTTCTGTTAGTACTGCTACTACAAAACACTTTATTAATATTAATACTACTAATAATAGTACATATGTCCATTTGAATAATAAAAATGGACATACGGGTCAAAAAAAGGACCAGTTGATGCACATAAATAAAACGGAAAAGTGAATATGAAATAAACACATCCTTAGGTTGTTTTCACACCTGTTAGTTCGGTAGACTGGTTCGTTTGGGCCCAAAAGTTGTTACAATGTTGCAGGTCTCAACTGGTTCGGTTCACATTCACGCCAGTGTTTTTTTGCAAACGCACCAACCACTGTGGGTGTTATATCTGTCCTCACCCATGTGGAGGTGCTGTTTGGAAAATACTGTGCTTTGGATGACGTAGACCACAGCTGATTGGTGCAGCAGGTGCAGAGGGAAAATACCGGAAGAAAACATCAGGTGGATTTGTTTTTTCTGAACAATGAACTGTGGTCTTCTGCTTGTTTTTGTTTCTTTTTTTAATTTATATTTTATTATTTTTCAATATAAGGGGTGGGTACATGTAGGCAGAAAGGGAGGAAACAAACAAACAAAAAAAGCAATAATAACAACATTAATGACAGTGGAACTATGTGCAGACAGGGAGTAAACATACTTACAAAAGGATACCTACTATACACACTCAATTATAGTAAAGACTCATTTGGCCATTTAGCTGGGACAAAATAAAACCATTTCGACCATCGATCCAAAAAACGTCATTTTTTTGATTGACATGTGCTGTTTGTCCTTCCATCTTGTAGATTTCCACCACAATGTCTCTCCACATAATAATTTTTGGGCTGTGTGGTTGTAGCCAGTTCCTCGTAATGGCTTTTTTGCTAGCCACCATTAGAATGTTAAACAAGTATTTGTCCACTTTCAGCCAGTTTTTAGGGACACATCCAAGGTACATCATTTTAAAGTCCAAAGCAGTATCCTCTCCAAATATGTCCTGTAAAGCTTGATGTATCTCAGTCCAAAAAGTTCTTATGTTAGGGCAGTCCCAGAAAACGTGGTAGTGGTCTGAGCACTGTTGGCCACATTGTCTCCAACAGTGTGTTGTGTTTCTGGTATGGTGTTATAAAGTATCTGGTTAAATTTTTCCACTTAAATTCTTTCCAGCTCATAGAACTGGTGCATTTCCACTGACATTTCCATATTGTTTCCCATTCTTTATCAGTTATTTGAATCCCTGATTCCTTTTCCCATTTTTCTTTTATGTATGATGTGGAGTGAGTGTAGAGTCCTAACAAGCAGTTATAAGCAGACCATATAATGCCTTTATTAAGAGTTGTGCAGTATGTATTTCTAAACAGTTCTAACAGGTTATGTTTTTCTTATGATATATCTTTGACTTTTGTGTTGACATAGTGTCGTAGTTGTAAATACCTGAAAAAATCTTGTTTATCCAGTTGGTGTTTTTCCTGTAACTTCTCCAAACTTAATAGAATATTGTCCTTCATAATGGTGCTTAGAGCTGTTATTCCTTCAGTTAACCATATTTTCAATCGGGCATCCATTGTGTTTGGTTTGAAATCTGAATCATATGAGCACCATATCTCCCTCTAGCTTATATGTTTTTATTATATTTTTCCATATTTTCAAGGTAAATTTGATCCATTGATTATCTGTTTCGTTTATGTAGTGTTGTAGTTTAGCGTCTGCTATAACTGCTTGTATAGGAGTTGAGAAATAGTTTTCTTCGATATCTTTCCACTGTGCTAAATATGCTGGATTGCACCAATAAAGAATAGTTCTCATCTGGGCCGCCAGATAATATTCCTTTAGAAATGGTAAGCCCCACCCTCCCTTTTCTTTTGATAGCTGTAGTGTTTTAAGCCGTACCCTTGGTCTCTTTCCCTGCCATAGGAATCTAGACAACATTTTTTCCCATTCATGGAATTGATTTTGAGGTAGTTCTACTGGTAAAGTCTGGAATAAGTATAGTAACCTTGGTAATATGTTCATTTTAATGGAGAGTATCCTTGAGCTGAAACTTAGGAAAGGGATGAGGTTCCACCTTGATATGTCATCTTTAATTTTTCTGTTCAGGGGGGGGTAATTATATTCTGATAATTTTGAGAGATCCTTTGGGATGGTGATTCCCAAGTATTTGAAGGATTTTGTTTGCCATGACCATGCGTATTGGGATTTTATTTCCACTGGTGGATCATAATTGTAAGATAATACCTGTGTTTTGTTTACATTAACCTTATATCCTGATATTTCTCCATACTCTCCAAGAGCCAGCATGAGTTTGGGCAGAGAGTGTGTTGGATGACTTAGGTAGATAATTACATCATCTGCGTAGCAAGCTAGCTTGTGTTCTCTTCCTGCTAAATGTATCCCTTGAATGTCTGTATTTTGTCTTACATATTGGGAAAGCGGTTCAAGGAAAAGAGCGAACAGGAAGGGAGACCAGGCACACCCTTGTCTAGTTCCCCTTTCTAGAGTAAATCTATTTGAGAGATGACCGTTAACTTTGACCCTTGCTGTAGGACTGTGATATATTGTTTGTATTGTTCTAATAATTTTTTGATGGAAGCCAAATCTATGAAGAACTCTGTTAAGAAATAAAAAAAATCAACTGAATCAAAAGCTTTTATAAAAGCATCTATACTAATCAGTAGGGCTTCCTTTTTGGTTTCTATTCTATGGCTAGCAATATGAAGTGTCCGTCTTATATTATGATGGGTTTGACATTGGTGGATAAAACCTGTCTGATCATTGTGTATCAGATTGGTCAGGAGTTTCTTAAATCTTCTAGCCATTATAGAAGTAAACATCTTATAATCTATGTTCAGGACTGATATTGGTCTAAAATTTCCACATTCTGTTTTATCTTTGCCTTCTTTTGGAATAGCTGATATAATTGCTTCATTCCAGCTAGGAGGTATTTGTGATTTTTCAAGGGTCCAATTTAGTGTAGGTAGCAAGTTTAGGACTAATTCAGTTTTAAACTCTTTGTACCACTCTGCAGTGTAACCGTCAGAGCCTGGAGATTTAGCTACTTTGACTTTACTTATTGTATCTAGCCATTCATTTGCTGTTATTTCAGCTATCAATTCTTTAAGAGTTGGTAAATGCAGTGAGTTTAGGAAAGAATCAATACCAGTTATGTTTCCTCCTGGGACTCTAGTATATAGGCGTTAATAGAACGTTTCAAATGCCTCTTGAATTTCGCTTAAATTATTTTTTATCTCCTTTGTTATTGGGTCCTTGATTTTGTGAACTGTATTTTCAGCTATTTTTTTTCTTTAACTTCCATGCTAGTAGCTTCATTGATTTTGAACCACTCTCATAGTAGCTCTGTTTCAGATACATAAGGTTTCTTCTAACCTCTTGGGTTGTTATGCTTCTAATCTCATTTCTAGCTTTATCAATTTCCTGTAGTATATTCCTATCTGAGTCCTTTTTATGTTTTGATTCTAAATCATGTAGTTTTTGTTGTAGTTTTTTAAGTGTATCCTGACTACTTTTTTTCTTATGTGATGCTATTGCTATGATTTTCCCTCTTAATACACACTTCATAGTATCCCATAGAATGGGAGGTGATACTTCATTATTGTCATTAGTTTGTAGGAAATCCTTTATTTCTTTTCTGATGTCTTCTTTAAATTTAAGGTCATTCAATAGGCCAGAGTTTAGCTTCCATGTGGTATTTCTATTTCGCAGGTTGAGATCAACAGTTAGATATACAGGTGCATGGTCACTTAGACCTATTGTCCCTATTTCACAATCATGAATTTTATCTTTATCCTTTACAAATGTTATGAAGTAGTCTATTCTTGTATGAAGGGTGTGGGGGGCAGAATAATGGGTGTAGTCCCTTCTTCCTGGGTTAAGTTCTCTCCAAATGTCAATAAGCCCCACCTCTTTGAAAAGTGTATTGACTTTTTGCACCAACTTTGGTTCAACTGTTTTCCCCCTTGAACAGTCCAGACCCCCACAAATAAGCAGGCCCTCTGACTCTGCTGTCATTAAATCAGTAATTTTCTGAAAGAAGGAAATATCACTTCCTGGTGGCGCATATATGTTCAATAGAGTTACTAGGTTTCCATCTATCTTACCTCTAACTAGGATATATCTTCCCTCCTTATCCTTTATCTCTGACAGTTTTTCAAAAATGACTTGATTGGATATAAGAATTGCCACTCCTCTTCTATGTCCTGATTTGTATGATGAGAAGTATAAGTAATTAAAGCCCATTCTCCTAAGTTTGACATGTTCTTTGTTATTTAAATGGGTCTCCTGCAAATATGCCACTAGGGCCCTCTCTCTTCATTTTAGATAGAATTTTGGACCGTTTTATGGGGTTTAAGAGACCATTAACATTATATGATATTATTTTAATTTTATCACCAGCCATGTGTGTTGTGTTTGCATCCTTAAGTTACAGCAAAACTCAAACAATTTACTCCCTGTGAAAAAATAAAACTAAGATTACACAATAGGGAAAAAAAACAAATAAGAAACTGAGATTCCAAGGTTGAGGTCTTAAAACGACCTTTAGTACTGCTAGAAGGAACGTCTCGCACAGGAGGAAAGCCTTTCAAGAGATAAGGGCCTCCATCTGTATAGCAAACTTAAGATCTAAGTCCTCCACTTCAGTTAACATTTGTTATAGGGGAACGTGTGCAGTAACTCTTTACTCCTTATTTTAAACAGGCAGAAAAACGAGGAGGAGGAGAGTTCGATTCAATTTCAATTCAATTCAATTTTATTTATAAAGCCCTAAATCACAACAATGTCGTCTCAGAGGGCTTTACAAAAACATAATCAACTACAGAAATACATGAAAAGTCCCAGGCATCCCCTGTCCTTAGACCCTCCTTCCCTCTTAACTGATGTAATAATAATAACCCTCCTGGTGTTTTTACTAAACAAGTTTTGTATATTTTGTGGTAGGTGGTTATTTTTAACTTATTAGTGCAGTTTGGAATTTTACAATGTCTGTAAATTTGAGTAATGTTGAGTGTAAGTAGAGTGTGTGAGAATGAGTGTGATCCAGATCACCCACATTATTGATAACCTCAATTGGCCTTTTTGCAGAATAGTTACTAAAGCTGCTGTAATTATTGGCCTGAATCTTGACACAGTAAGTGCAATAAGATAAAATAATGGAACAGTAGAGGATACAGAGTGATTTGTGCTTCAGGACCTGTTGTGCTTTATTTAATACTGAATCAACCAAAACACTTTTTCCAAATCTGCTGGGCATAATACTTGCCCAGTAATGGTTTATTTACTACAAGTCAGATTTTGTTTCTAGGTCACGTGACTGTTAAGTAGGTCATGTACGACTACTTTGTCAAATTAAACAGATGTGACGGTACACAAATAAGTCATTTCAGAAGGAAAATCAGTTGAGGAGAGAAACTGACTTTATATATTCTAGTTATATGACTATTATTTCACAATCTTAACATTTTATCTTAAAACTCTACATTTTTTTTATCCCATATTTTTAACTTTTTAAAATGTAATGATGACTTTTTATCTCACTTGTGACTTTTTTTTTTTCCCTCCATTTTCTGTCCATATCCTCTAAACGAGGGGTCTGCAACCCTGGTCCTAGAGCCGCTATCCTGCATGTTTTAGATGTTTCCTTCTTCCAACACAGCTGATTCAGATGATCAGCCTATCATCATCCAGCTGTGATGAACACTGATAATGTGTGTCAGCTGTGCTGGTAGAGGGAAACATCTAAAACATGCAGGATAGCGGCTCTAGGACCAGGGTTACAGACCCCTGTTCTAAACTGAGTAACTGTGACTTGTTCAAACACATTATCTACACACTAACTCACTTTTAAACAATTTCATCTTGAGATTTTTCCGCTTAAATAAGTATTATTGTGTTCATGGGAAAAATAGTTTTACTTTTTACTTTTCTACTTTATTACAATTGAGAAGTTGTAATTTTTACTTGAATCAGTACTTTGACTTTTTCTATAAGTAGCTGTACTTTTACTGTAGTAGAGGATGTGAGTACTTTGGCCACCTCTGTTTCACACAGAACTTCATAGATTGACTGAAGAAGCTAAATATCAATGCACTTTAGTTTCTGCAGTCATGATTAACAACAGATGAAATAAATACTCATATAAAAGAAAGTGCATCTAGTCATGTAAATGACTTTAAAACCAAGTCAATAAATGGATAATAATTATTGCACATATGTAAATAGAAATGTCCCTGTCCATTAATGGCACATTTTTATTTAACAGTTGAATGGTGGTTGGAACAAAACTGAAAAACAAAAATGTAACACATATTTTGTTTGTAATTATCTTTTTATTTGGAAAAGGAAACAATTTATATATTCCAATGTTTTAAACCAACCTTTCCCAGATTTTCTTTTTACAATCAGTACATTCACTGAAAAAACTGAAAACAAAGAAGAGATAACCAAACTTATCTAGACGTAACATGTCAGTGTTTAAACTCACTTCTTGTATCTTATAACGTCCATGAGTGTGTGCTCCCAAAACACCAAAGAACTGAGTCCCAAAAACTTCCACATCACATAGGCTGAATCTCATTTCAGCCCTTAGCCCCACCCCTTAGCCCCACCCCTTAGCCCCACCCCTTCAAATGGAGCTTGAAGTCATAAGGCTTGAAAATGAACCCCTATGAATTAGGACACGCCTTCAACACACCTTCGCCATCACTTCATCGCTCGCCTTCGCCATCACTTCATCGCTCGCCTTCGTCATCAGTTCAACGCTCGCCTTCGTCATCAGTTCAACGCTCGCCTTCGTCATCACTTCAACGCTCGCCTTCGTCATCACTTCAACGCTCGCCTTCATCATCACTTCAACGCTCGCCTTCGTCATCACTTCAACGCTCGCCTTCGTCATCACTTCAACGCTCGCCTTCGTCATCACTTCAACGCTCGCCTTCGTCATCAGTTCAACGCTCGCCTTCGTCATCACTTCAACACACCTTCGCCATCACTTCAACGCTCACCTTCGTCATCACTTCAACGCTCGCCTTCGTCATCAGTTCAACGCTCGCCTTCGTCATCAGTTCAACGCTCGCCTTCGTCATCACTTCAGCGCTCGCCTTCGTCATCAGTTCAACGCTCGCCTTCGTCATCAGTTCAACGCTCGCCTTCGTCATCACTTCAACGCTCGCCTTCGTCATCAGTTCAACGCTCGCCTTCGTCATCAGTTCAACGCTCGCCTTCGTCATCAGTTCAACGCTCGCCTTCGTCATCACTTCAACGCTCGCCTTCGTCATCACTTCAACGCTCGCCTTCGTCATCAGTTCAACGCTCGCCTTCGTCATCACTTCAACGCTCGCCTTCGTCATCACTTCAACGCTCGCCTTCGTCATCACTTCAACGCTCGCCTTCGCCATCAGTTCAACGCTCGCCTTCGTCATCAGTTCAACGCTCGCCTTCGTCATCAGTTCAACGCTCGCCTTCGTCATCAGTTTAACGCTCGCCTTCGTCATCAGTTCAACGCTCGCCTTCGTCATCAGTTCAACGCTCGCCTTCGTCATCAGTTCAACGCTCGCCTTCGTCATCAGTTCAACGCTCGCCTTCGTCATCACTTCAACGCTCGCCTTCGCCATCACTTCAACGCTCGCCTTCGTCATCACTTCAGCGCTCGCCTTCGTCATCACTTCAACGCTCGCCTTCGTCATCACTTCAACGCTCGCCTTCGTCATCACTTCAACGCTCGCCTTCGTCATCACTTCAACGCTCGCCTTCGTCATCACTTCAACGCTCGCCTTCGTCATCAGTTCAACGCTCGCCTACAATGTCAAACTGTATACAACAATTATAACTGTTTTTGTGCTAGAAGTTAATTAAAATCCTACATTTGTGTACTTTTGTGGTAGAAGTTAATTAAAATCCTACATTTGTGTACTTTTGTGGTAGAAGTTAATTAAAATCCTACATTTGTGTACTTTTGTGGTAGAAGTTAATTAAAATCCTACATTTGTGTACTTTTGTGGTAGAAGTTAATTAAAATCCTACATTTGTGTACTTCTGTGCTAGATGTTAATTAAAATCCTACATTTGTGTACTTCTGTGCTAGATGTTAATTAAAATCCTACATTTGTGTACTTTTGTGGTAGAAGTTAATTAAAATCCTACATTTGTGTACTTTTGTGGTAGAAGTTAATTAAAATCCTACATTTGTGTACTTTTGTGGTAGAAGTTAATTAAAATCCTACATTTGTGTACTTTTGTGGTAGAAGTTAATTAAAATCCTACATTTGTGTACTTTTGTGGTAGAAGTTAATTAAAATCCTACATTTGTGTACTTTTGTGGTAGAAGTTAATTAAAATCCTACATTTGTGTACTTTTGTGGTAGAAGTTAATTAAAATCCTACATTTGTGTACTTGTGAGCCCTTTAATAATGTGTGCAGGTGGGTGGTGTGGGATGACAGGATGTCCACTGTAGACCCTGATGTCCTCTTCTTATGTGTCCTTTATAGGTTTGTGGAGTACATGGAGCAGAGTTTACCTGCAGGTGCAGCTGAAGGGATGTCAGTGGTGTTTAACAGAATAGTTGATAAGTTTATGGACACGCAGCGCTACGCCAACGATGTCAGATATGTCAAGTACTGCATCAAATGGGTAAGTGAAGGCATCAGGTGTGTGTGTCTACTGTACTGCAGCGCCTCCTCAAGCAGTCTGGACATGATGGATGTCAGGGGGATGTTTGGGGGGGGGTTGGTGAAGATGTTTTCACTGATGGTCCTCCTTGCAAACAGGTGTTTAGTAGAGGAGGAACAGTGTCTGATTTATTAAATACAAACTTGTATTAGTTTAGATCTGATACTTGAGTGTTTTTGGTTTGTTTGTGTAGGCCAGTTGTTGTCAGGATCCCATCGCGCTGTTCAGTCACCTCTACAGTAAAGGTGTGGGCACTGGCTCGGCGGCGCTATACGTGGCCTGGGCTCAGCAGTTTGAGCAGAAGAGCATGAACGACCAGGCTGAGGTGGTTTACCAGAAAGCACTGCAGAACCAGGCCCAGCCCATGGACACTGTGCTGCACCACTACAGGTAGGTACAACTGGAAGGAACGCACCAAAACTGCTTCATTACTCTACTGAAGGAGATGTTTTAGGTATCTGTACTTTACTGGAGTATTTTTTGTGGAAACCTTTTACTTTTACCCCCTACCTTTTTTCTATAAATGTTTGTACTTTATACTCTTTACATTTATATAAATATTTGTACTTTATACTCTCCCGCTTCATCCAGGTCCAGGTCGCGGGGGCAGTAGCCTCAGCAGAGTAGCCCAGACTTCGCTCACCCCAGCTACCTCAGCCAGCTCCTCCAGGGGAATCCCCAGGCGTTCCCAGGCCAGCCGAGAGATACAATTCCTCCAGTGTGTCCTGGGTCGACCCTGAGGTCTCCTCCCGGAAGGACATGCCCGTAGCACCTCCCCAGGGAGGCGTCCAGGAGGCATCCTCGCGAGGTGCCCAAGCCACCTCAACTGGCTCCTCTCAACATGGAGGAGTAGTGGCTCTACTCAAAGTCCCTCCCGGATGTCCGAGCTTCTCACCCTATCTCTAAGGCTGAGCCTGGCCACCCTGCAAAGGAAACTCATTTTGGCCCGCTTGTACTGTACCTGTGATCTCATTCTTTCGGTCATGACCCAAAGCTCATGAATCATAGGTGAGGGTCGGAACTTAGATCGACCGGTAAATTGAGAGCTTTGCCTTCTGTCTTAGCTCCTTCTTCACCACAACGGAACGGTTTAACACCCACATTACTGCAGATGTTGCACCAATCCGATCGACCTCCCGCTCCATCCTTCCGTCACTCGTGAATAAGATCCCAAGGTACTTGAACTCCTCCATCTGAGGCAGGACCTTCCCCCTGACCCAGAGAGGGCATTCTACCCTTTTCCAGCTGAGGACCATGGCCTCAGACTTGGAGATGCTGATCGTCATCCCAGCTGCTTGCGAACCGCTCCAATGAGAGCTGGAGGCTGCAGCTCGATGGGGCTAAGAGGACCACATCATCCACAAAAAGCAGAGACGAGATCCTCCCGCCCCCGAACTCGACCCCCTACAAGCAGCCGAAATGAGTTTCCTTTGCAGGGTGGGCGGTGCTTAGCCTTAGAGATGGGGGAGTAGCTTGGACATCTGGGAGGCACTGGGAGTAGAGCCGCAGCTCCTTTACATCCAGAGGAGTCAGCTGAGGTGGGTGGGGCATCTAGTGAGGATGTCTCCCTGGGGAGGTGTTCTTGACATGTCCATCCAGGAGGATACCTGGGGGTCGACTCAGGACACACTGGAGGGATTATATGTCTGGGCTGGTCTGGGAATGCTTTGGAATTCCCCTGGAGGCTGAGGTAGGCCCCCACAACCTCTAGCCCTGAGGCTGCTGCTCCCACGACCTCTGACCCTGAGGCTGCTCCCACGACCTCTGACCCTGAGGCTGCTCCCACGACCTCTGACCCTGAGGCTGCTTCCCCCAAGACCTCTGACCCTGAGGCTGCTGCTCCCACGACCTCTGACCCTGAGGCTGCTGCCCCCACGACCTCTGACCCTGAGGCTGCTTCCCGCACGACCTCTGCCCCTGAGGCTGCTTCCCCCACGACCTCTGCCCCTGAGGCTACTGCTCCCACGACCTCTGACCCTGAGGCTGCTGTTCCCACGACCTCCGATCCTGAGGCTGCTTCCCCCACGACCTCCGACCCTGAGGCTGCTTCCCCCCACGACCTCTGACCCTGAGGCTGCTTCCCCCACGAACTCTGACCCTCTGCAGTGGTTAACAGGGTGGAGCAGTAGTTAACACTGGTGCCTCACAGACAGAAGGTTGTTGGTTCTATTCCCACACCAAACCTTTCTGTGTGGAGTTTACATGTTCTCCTCGTGTCCGTGTGAGTTTACTCCAGGTACTCTGGCTCCTCCCACCATCCAAATACATGCACTGATAGGTTAACTGGTTAATCTAAATCACCCTTAGGTGTGAATGTGACAGTGATTGTTTATATATGTTCAGTCCTCAGATGAACTGGAGACTGAACTGCACCCATTGTAGCTGGGTTAGAATTGTTGTGGAAGTTTTGTATCACACAGGGAGAGAAAACTGTTCAAATCAGAAACAATTATTTATTGAAGAAATGAACAACTTAATTTGGAACTTGCATGCAAGTGAGAACATGAACAGAACGAGCTGTTGTCAGATGTTCTGATGCTCCATCTAAACTACAACTCTTTTATACTCTTCTAAACATTCCGAGGGTGGTATGAGAGGGACCATCACTGTCCTTCTGATACCACTGTAGCCACACCATGTCTCTGGAGACAACCTTCCTCTCAGGGATGTATGAATGGAATGTTTACGTATCAGTATCAGTGAGACACAGACACACAGACCGAAGGTAAAATTCCCTTCACAATTAGACCCTCTGTGACCCTAGTGAGGATAAAGTGGGTTCAGATGATGAGTGGAAACTAGGGCTGGGCGATTTTCTCTTTTTAAAAAATCTTCGATTTTTTCCCAAAAAACTCGATTCACGATACGATTTTTTCCCACGTGGGCTAAATAAAAATGAAAGCACTAGAAACGTGGTTTCTTTCGTCTTCTTTTTTTATTAAATAACATGTAAAACACAAATACTTCTACAAATAAATGTAAATAATAAATCAGTTGTTGCAAAAGGTTCAACTGCAACCTGAGACTTTGTCTACATGAACTGTAGTAAGTCCAGACATATCCACCACTGTTACAGGAAAAACTGTGCAAAAAAAATAGTGCAAAAGATACATTTTGTTGGAAAAAAGAAAGCTTAAAATATTTTAACAACTAAAACAATATACATTAATACTCATATGAAAAACATTGTAAAAAAACATAGTAGTGCAAAAGTAAGATACAAAGAAAACTAGTAACATTTTTACTTTGTAAGGACAAAATAAAACAAAACCTTATTATCAATCAAACTACTTCAATAAACCTGAACATGTTACCAATATTTTGGATATATGATGTTATTGTCTGTTATCGCTCCCCATCGTGCTCCATGCAGTCCTGCATGGGTTCGGGTACCCGTGGGTGAACCGCAAATTTTCACGAAACGGGTGAAAAATGTTGTGCTGTGTCGGATACGGGTTCGGTTCGGTTCATTTATAGCGGGTCGGTTCGAGTGCGGATTTTTTTTTTTCTTCGGAAAACGGGTCGTAGTTTAAACATGACGGGTACGGGCGGTTGCGGGATGTCAAAATCAGAACCGTGCAGGACTCTGGCTCCATGTTTATCATAAGGTGTGCCGCGATAAAAGCTTTCAGTCAGTGTTTGTTGAACATTTTGAAGAAGTGCTGGCAGCGCTAGTCTCTGCTTTCGCTTCAGATGTGCAACTACGGAAAGCAGCCTGGTTCATGGTTTTCTTTTTGCGAGGAAAAAAAGTGCGTGTGGAGGGGAATCGAATTGCACGATTTTCCTAAAATATGAATCGATTTTGTCATAAAACTCGATTTTAAATCTAAATCGATTTTTTGCCCAGCTCTAGTGGAAACCATTAAGTTTAACATATTTTTGAGTAAGTCACGCCAGTATGAAAAAAACCCCCAAAAACTTTAGTTGCGGAGAATGTGACATTCCAAACTATCCTTTTCAAACAGCCTAGCTAGTCTAGTTATACTAATGAATAATGCAGGTACAACACACACACACACATAAAGGTTCAGAAAACTCACACCAACAATAGTTTTTAAAAAACATATTCAGTGTGTGTGTTGCTCACAAGTGTTTGTGGGTGGAGCAGCTCCTGCACCTGCTCTTTTTAAATATATAATTTCCATATCCACATCAGTTAGCACATAAACTTAAACAAAGAGTTAAATAAAGGAAAAAACACTCAAGAGTAATAACAAAAATACAAATATACAAAAAGCATAAT